>JAVTVY010019195.1:0-79961 GCA_036873755.1 Hanleya hanleyi
GGGCGACGTCGTGGGCGACGTCGCGTCGCGTTCTATCTCTTAACATTATAAGAACGCGACGGGAAGGGCGACGTCGCCCATCGCGTCGTGTTGGTTAAAGCGACGCGCGACGGGATGGGCGACGTCGTGGGCGACGTCGCGTTTAAAAAGGGCGACGTCGCGTCGCGTTGTATCTCTTAACATTATAAGAACGCGACGGGAAGGGTGACGTCGCCCTTCCCGTCGCCTGCGACGCGCGACGCAAAAATGGCCGAAATGGAACACCATAGATTCTGGACGTTCTTGTTCTCCACATAAACTGAGTCTTCATCTAAATATACCAAGTTCCCACGAGGGAAAGTTTTCAATGATGCCAGCAAGACATCATGATGTTCCAAAAATATCAAATCCGCATCGCTGATCAGTACCGGTGGTCTTAATCCAAATGAGTTTCGTTGCAAAGTCGTTACCGTAGCTAGAGAATACATCTCAGTCACGCTTTGATTGTTTCTGTTCATATGAACATCTTGAGAATCTTAAAGTAACGTCGCACTGAAAAGGCTCAAAGCTGAAAGCAAATGCGCGATAATCATATTTTAATTACCGGCATTGAAAGAATAGGCAAGATTTAGCCCGAAAACATCGGCTAAGGAGTCTATTTTTTTGGTTCTTGTTGCTGAATCTGATAGGAATGCCACGCCCCCTTACCCTATATTGACCTATCACAGCCAGAGTTTCTGAGTTAAGGCAAGATTGTGACATAGCTGCAAGGGAGGAGAGTACCGGTATCTTTGAAACTTAGCTGCAGCTAGTGTCAGCCCTGTCTTACACAAGTATCGTTTCATGCATTGAAGAAGACATGTGCGAAATCTCCGATACTGTGACGATTTTGCTTTGTGAAACCGCTGTATTAGTTCTAACCTCTCACATTGTCGTCGAGGTGACAGCGATGCCCTACGCTAGCAGACCTGCCTCTGGTGGAGCGAGAATGATCTTTCTAACCTGGACTCTTGCACCGGGGCCCTGTGCTAGAAGCAGCTGCAGCAAATACCGACCGACGAATACAGCTGACGTGTCGAATGCGGCTGCGCGTCCAGCGTGGAGAAAACATGGAAGTCGGCGAAGTTTTATCAAAACCGGCTCGATTATTTACGTGTATAATAATTATAACTACCGTGACTAATATTTTATCAGCAAAAATATCTAACGAGAGACTATGTGGTGACAAGGAATGCAAATGTAAGAATGTCAAGGAGACACATCTGATTATATTTCTTGACGTGTGTCGATCTAGATTTGACGAACAACAACAACAACAACACCGACATAAAGACTCGTTAAACTTCGTTTTAATACCATAATCTGCCTGATATGAAACCGTTTTGATGATCTCAGTTGAAGAAAAATAGTCTGACGACTATTTATATAATAGGCGCAGGCTGTGGTATGCACCAAACTTGTTAGTCCAATAAAATGGATCGTTCAGGCTCTTGTTTAATATGCTGGAGTTATTGGGAGCCAGAACGTCCTATAGAAAATGTCATTTTGTCCATAGGAGCCACGCTGACCACTACAACGACCCCTCGAAATTCACTGTTTTTGTCGAAATACAGCAATGCCATGTCTACTCACCATGCAAAAACTGTTCTCTGGTATGTTTTCATCCAAGTCGCACCACTAGTAATTGTGGATGGGTCCGCAATAAATTATATCAAACCGTCAAAGTTAGTGTGTCGTAAATTCAGCAGCCAATTTCTCCCCTGGAAGCATGGCTTCCTCATAGTACAACGACAAATAATAGAATGGAAGCGAGGCCACAAGCACCACGTGACACAACCCGCGGTATGCGAAATGAACAAGCGCTGACACGAACGGGGAACAAAAAGGGGCTATCATTTGCAAATCAATAAGCGACACCAGCTTCCCGCGAGAAAATCCTAACGTGTCATATTGGGGGGGGGAGGGGGATACGGTGAAATATGCCTGTGAAGTGAGGGCGTACAACGGTAATATATTGTTGGAGTAACTCTACTTCATTCTAACGAATATCGCGCTCCCGTAGGGGTGTCAATATTTCAATAGGCCTGTACAAACTCGATATTTCAATAAACAAAATATTAATCAAAAGTTGCCAAATTTTCCTTTTTTCAAATATTAATTACAGAGATTGGAGTATTCCAGATATATCCGGATTTCCGGATTTTCCAAAAAGTCAAAAAAATTCCCGGATTTTTCGATTTGATGTCTCACACGACCATGTTGTTCTTGTTGCTATCTTCGTCGATAATAAATCTCCGTTAAACCATTCTAGTAAACAAAACATCTTTTGGCTTGGGTTAAAATGCCCCAAAAAAATAAATTATGTGATTAAAATTCGAGTTGTCTACCTCTGGGGGTTTAATCAGTTCGAAATAACCTGTTCCCGAGTGATCACAGCGCGATCTCCCCGCAGAGTGTTGTTTCCCAAATACACTCAGCTCTTGTATGCTGCTTTGCTGTTCAGTAGGTCAGACAATGCTCATTGCCTGTAGCTCTGCCTGCAGAGATGTAGTCGTGTAACGGAAAGCGGTACATTACCTCTTGTTCATTGGCGTCAGTTTTCAAAGCGGCATTAGCCCCTTTTTGTTCCTCATCAGAGTCAGTGGTAGTCAATTTCGCATGTGAAAGTTGATCGCGGGCAGTGTCACGTGGTGTTTGTGACCTCGCTTCCATTCTATTATTTGTCGTTGTACTATGAGGAAGCCATGCTTCCAGGGGAGAAATTGGCTGCTGAATTTACGACACACTAGCTTTGACGGTTTGATATAATTTATTGCGGACCCATCCACAATTACTAGTGATGCGACTTGGATGAAAACATACCAGAGAACAGTTTTTGCATGGTGAGTAGACATGGCATTGCTGTATTTCGACAAAAACAGTGAATTTCGAGGGGTCGTTGTAGTGGTCAGCGTGGCTCCTATGGACAAAATGACATTTTCTATAGGACGTTCTGGCTCCCAATAACTCCAGCATATTAAACAAGAGCCTGAACGATCCATTTTATTGGACTACAAACTTGTCACTTGTATAATTTGTTGTTGTTTATCTGTAAATCCACCTTGTATGGCTGGGGGTCGTCCTAAATTATGTCAGGCTAGCTAAGATTCATAGCGTCTCCCTTCCCTCGACGACAAATACATGTCCCTTTTGGTAACTCAAACATCTCCATGGCGCACTTCAGGGCTTCGTGTTTAGAATTAGTGCGTGAGCTGAAAATAGCTCACGTCAAAATATTCAGGAGAGGGTTTTTAAAAATCAGGCGAGTGATTGCAATATAATACAATATAAAATGTGATCGTTTACGTGAGCTAAAATCACTCTTGTGACATGAATTTACGCGAGTGTTTGCGTGCAGGTGAGCTATCACTCGCGCTAAACACGAAGCCCTGCATTTATTATTACCTTTGCGCCCTATTGGACCTTCATTAACTTGAGAAAATGGGCTGCCATGAATGAAAATACAGAAATGGGAGACTAAATGGCCCTTTGTCGGTCATATATTAATTACAGACGTTAAGATTATCCCTATGGAGCCCCAAAATCACCTGAAATTGAGGGTCAAGAAGATGGGCATTTCCGTCATAATAGACCCCGTGTATACAGGGGATGATGATCACAACATCGATTATGGTATTTTTTATTCATGGCGGCCTATTTTCTCAAGTTAATGAAGGTCAAATGGGGCGCAAAGGTAATAATAAGTGCGCCATGGAGATGTTCGAATTACCAACAGGAAAATGTATTTGTCGTCGGCATAGCGTTGAGGGAAGGGAGACGCTATGAATGTTAGCTAGTGTCAAGCCTGTGGCAGGCTGATTGGCAGGCCGTGTCAGGCCATGTCAGGCCGGCTTATATACACTGATTACTTGCTTCATACACGAAATTACAACTATTTGTGGATCTTACTATAACATTTATACATTTCTGCTTTTATCTGGTATATTTTTAGACAGGTATCGGCAATTATAATCCCCGAAATCATCGATTTACTCTTCCACGCTCAAAACCTTGGTCAGTCCAATATGGCGGTCGACCAGCCCACTGGGGGTATATGTAAAAACCAGATTGCCAGATACGGAACGAAAACCAAAACCACAAAACCATTCTTCTTTGTTCCTTGCACAAGATTTATGCTTCCAAACATTACAATATTTTTTTCCGATTAGGGATTCACAGCCCACCATATCATTCAAGCAGAAAGAAGCAGAAATGTATAAATGTTATAGTAAGATCCACAAATAGTTGTAATTTCGTGTGTAAAGCAAGTAATCAGTGTATATAAGCCGGCCTGACGTGACCTGCCAATCGGCCTGCCACAGGCTTGACACAGGCCTGACATTAGGACGACCCTTGTAGGAGTGTCCAAACTGAAAGTCTAAATCAGGCCCTCAAATACTTTTCTGCTGCACAAATGCCTGGATAATCGAAAGACCGTTGACCCCAACTGTATTAACCTGTAACTGAGTGTGATAAATGCTCTAATAATGCAATCGCCCTATCCCGTTGAATCACCCCCAGTTTTACTTTGAATTTTTTATTGGTGTAGTAAATTTGATCACCTAAATGTCGGATACTCTACATAGACACATCAATACATGTCCTGTTTGGAATGACAGTCAACTTCCCAGTTTAATAAATTTTAAAATAAATGCACTTCCTGTATTATTAAATTGTTTATCGTAATCTCCAATTGGTGATCACCTGGTCACCTTATGTATGGTGATAATTATTGTAACCCTGTCGTGTGTTTCTTTGAAAAATAGAACATTAGACTGATGGATTTGTTCTTTTATTGGTTTTCAGCTATTTTGTCTGAGGTTAAAACACTTGGATCATACAGCAGCAAAGATGCCCAACACCTTTCCTTTAAGAGAGGGCAGATAATTACTGTGTACAGTAAGTCTGCCGGGGATCACCCAGAGCTATGGGGTGGAGAGGTATACATGTATAGTGTGAAATCTTCTCAAGGTCCTCTGAGCTTTCTAATATTTTTCTTTTGTTGAAGGAAATCAACAATATTCTGATAATAAGTTGATTTTTGCATATATGGTAAAAATAAAGTGCCTTCTTAGAGTGATCTTAAGTTCATGCCTTTCTACACAAGATAATGATCCACCTGTGTGTGAGTGTGAAGAAGCTGGACAATAGAATCACTCCTACATATCAACTGTTACAGGTCCTGCATGTCATCTGAGTCTGAGTACTGTAACACAGAGCAGTTCGTATTTTACTATAGCCCCTATTATCATTATTTTATGTAGATGGTCTAAGTAAAATAAATTTCTATCATTTCGGTAATATTTACCAATACGTTCTCTTGTGTTTTTACAGTTGGATGGGAAGCGGGGTTATTTTCCAAAGTCCTTTGTTCGAGAAATGAAAATCCACATACAGAACCCAAACCACAAACTACCAACAGAGGTTTATGTGAGTTTATTTCCTTGTTCAAAGTTGTAACATCATAATAATAAATATGCTGTTCACTGCAGTACAACATGACTCGCATGTATGGTAAAATTAGTTATGTTAATTTAGATACAAACTGAAAGTCAGTTTGGCTTATGCCAAGGTTATGCACTCAAAAATTGTGCAGCCCTTTTTGCAGAAGCTATAACATTGTTATCTATGTTTGAATCTGTAAAATGGGTTTCAGTCAAATTTTAATTTGTGCGTCCCTGAAACAAATGTAAAACTCCACTCCTGTTTCTTGAGACTCGTTAATATGTCTCTAATTTACTGAAATGATTTGATCTATATTAATATGTGGAAAATAATTGTGACATTAATTTGAATCTATAGAATTAAGAGATCAATCCATTATTTGGGTTTGCTGTGTGCTATAACATTATTTTGGTGCATTGGCACAGACCATTCCTCCAAGCTCCCCAGATATTCTCAATGTTGACGAAAGTTTCAAAGATAAAATGGAAGACTCTACAGTTAAAAGTGAAACAGCTGATGATGTAACACTACCAGAAGAGAAAGATGAAACAGAATTGAGTGATGAGACTGAATTGGGTAAGATCATTAGCATACCTGGTTAAATGTGAAGGTTTCTCTCTGAAGATTTACTTGCAGTTGTCATCTAAACATTCAACCTATATCCCATTGGATGGTGTAGCCCAATTTTTAACCTGGCTTGTGGACCATAATTTTGGTGCTTATGTGATGGAGGAGAAAATAAACAGTAAATGAAATTGATAAAACTTTTCATACCAGGATTTTAGCTTCCATATTTCAGGTATTTTTTTAAAGAACTGCTACACTCAATTCAAATGCATTTTTATTGTGAAGCTTTTTACCTGAAAATAAAGTGAACCAAATTATTTTATTCATTTCTGTGTCTTCCGAGAATCTGAGTGCTGCCATGTTTACCATCATTTGTGCTGCACGAAAATGAGGCTGTTTGAACAGATGAGTATTGGAACATCATTCGCAGATTGGCCCAACACAATTTCTCAACAGCATGTCCATTGTTAAAATTAGAACCATTCACGCTCTAATACAATGGCTGAATGTGTTCATATGCTCAATGTTGATAGTATGCTCACAAAAACAATTTATATTTCATCTTCTTATTACTGTTTTCATTTTGACGACATGAGAGGCCTTAAACTTATATAGATTCTACAGGGCTATGGTTTCTTCGTGACTAGATCAGTGATCCGAGCATCAAATAATATCAACCACACCAAGAAAATAGTGGCACCCAGATGCTCAGAAATAAGGCTAAGAAACTAATAAAATAATACTTTACCGTCTTCAGTGGCCGAAAATATTTGGCACACTTCTCTTGAAGTACAAACATTCACAATGAAAGCGCATTACAATTGAGTGAAGCATTTCCTTGAAGGTCAACCCAAACAGATTTTTTTTTTGTCTAAAAATCCTTAAAAATCATAGTTCATACTTCACTTTGTATGAAAAAAATATTGAAAAAATTCTAATCCGATCAGAAACACACGTAATATGGGAGCAAAGTGGGTTTTTTCACACTTTCACAGCTGGGTTGATGACGTCACACAGGGCAATTGCCTGAGAAAAATGTCGATTCGAGCGATATCAGCTCCTTATATGGAAATATTTTTCGCCAAGAAGATGAAATAGACATAGAGGAGGGTGATGACGGGCAAAATAACAGTTGTTTGGAGACCAACGACGAAATTCAGCCCTATCAATTTGAGCCGTACAGCTCCGACTCTGACAGTGGCAACCATTCTGACAACGTGGAACTCGACGACGACAGGATTCGGAGAGGTCGTTTGTTGAATACAGATTGGTTTGCAACTTGACTGGAAACTTTATTATCGTCATCTGTAAGACCAAATGTCCATATATTTCAAACTGTATTGAATGTAGAACGATTCTGTGATGTAAAGAATGAGCACATTTGTATTGTTGTTGTTACTGGCCGAGACGGCCTTTTCGAAGGGATAAACTCCGGGATTCGCATTTGCTCAATTTTCGACAAATTACTTCAATTAAATTGAAATCGAATGATATTCCCCACAATCTCAAATGTCAAAGGATTATGAAATTATTATTATCACTTCTGTATCTACAGCCATTCACTCCAATTGGTGTTCAGAACCAATAGGTGTTCAGAAAAAAAAACAATAAAAGGCGACCGGTTTGCCCGATCACTGTACGACTTTGTCGTTGTCTGATCTACATGCACTCTCACACTTGTAGGTAGACTGGACCCAGCCCCTGTTTCATAATGTATTTTAAAGGGGAAACAAAAGGAAGTAACTCTGCCTATTAAGAAATACTTGAAATAATTTTTTCATTTTTTTTTTAATATATTTTTATTTATTTATTTATTTACTTATCAAACGTATATATATTTAAGAAAGATCATTTTATTATTATTAAATAGTACATATGAAATAGAGACTCATCCAGTCTAACTTGTAGGTGCTCAAGCAACAAATGCCACATCATGGATAGCATTCTGGGCGTTCATCGGGGACGCGAGAGCGAGCAGGGCATGTACAGGCAGGCAAGGTTCGTTCAGCCGATGTCCGTGGTAGATTCTCCTTGTCCGATTTCTTTGCCGTCACATTCTGATTGTTCTTAGGTTTGATAGTTGGAATAGCTGTTCTCTTTAGTTTTGGTTTGTACTCGAATTCAACTGCTACGCTGTAGAGGTCCTCAAATGATGTCTTTCTGTCAAAATGTGCCGAGCAAATTATACGAGTACTGGCTCGGGCCCTCTTTCCACACCCTCGTGTTGCGTACAAATTTCGTCCAATTTGCAGCGATTTTCTTGTCTTTAGGCCACAAATGAATACTAACACCGTCATCTGTAGTAAAACTGCAACCTCCGACTACACAACATCGCTGCATATTTAACAAATGATGCCCCGATACTCCGAAAATCTCCAGAAATTATGACTGTGGTATACGGTTTTAACATAGAGAATACAAGACGGCTGTCCCTCCGTGACGTCACAGCTGGAATTGACAGGAGAGCGATTTTCACCTTTCAAACGGCAATATCTCGCCAACCAGACGGCACAAAATTATAAAAAAAATATAATTATTTTCAGAATCGAAAGGACTATTTTTTAATATTTTTGACCTCAGATCGTTTGGGTTGACCTTTAAGCAATTTAGCCTTCTTTATCTTTAGCATCGCCATCCATATTTGTCTTAATTTTATACCTCTGAGCGCCCAACATTTTGAACAGAATGAGAGAATTTTTCATGAATTTGTTCATTGTAGTAAAACTGCTACATGAAACGGAACAATGAAGGGTACTTATTTGAAGATGTTCCATCTTATTTTGGTTGCTGGTCTTTACTTGTACTTGACAGACACTGATGCCATTGACATAGATGAAACAGATGTGACAGATATTGGCACAGATGATGATGATGATTCTGACTTCCCTCCAGACGATGATGAAGATGATAATGATGATACAGATATAGATGAACATAATAAAAAGGAAGAGGACAAGGTCAAGAACGATGGCACCGATATAGTGGACGACACAGAAAAGAAAGACGATGACACAGATAAATATGGAACAGACACAGATAAAACAGAAACTGACACAGATACACAGAATTCAGATAGATCACAAGAACCAGGCACAGATAAACCACAAGAACCAGACATAGACAAACAGCAAAAACCTGGCATTGATGAACATCAAGGAATTCATACAGATAAACAGGAGTCTCAGCCTGATAAGCTTGATAAACAAGAAACTGAAACAGATATGCATGAAGGTGACAAAGTGAATGATGGTATTGATGAGGATAAATTACAGAAGGTTTGTGTGATCTACATGTACATTTCATATTAATGATTCATAATTATATTTTATATTGAAATCGTATACATGGACTGATCCTATCATTTTGGATATTTAACATGATTAGGGATCATATGATAAATGCATATAAATTGTTCAGTTTGTTGTCCTGTAAAGTGGCTCATTGTTCATACAGTGAAGTGGTTGATAACGCAATGGCTTCTGCTCTTCGCAGTGTCTCTGATTGAAAAAAAAAACAAGCATCTGTTGTGGCATTGATTAGCCCATTGAGAATTACTCTGTTCATGAAGTCCGTAACTCTGTGATTGAAAAATAAGAAAAGCATCAACTGAAGAAAATGCAGTTAAACCTGTATAACGTGAAACATGAGACAACCCATGAATCTGTGAGTTATGACAATTGACAGACTCACTGTTGGAACTGGTATAAAGCAGACCCCCGTCTAAACCATTGTAATATTTGTCTTCAAAACATATATGTTTACCAGGGCAGGGAGGTCGTTTGGTGTGAACGACCCCCTCTCTCATCCATATATTATCTTCCTATGTTGGACAGCACGGTACTGACTCTCTAATGAGTGAACATAGGAAACGACCCCTTCTTCAAGAAACCCTGGCGAGGCTCGTATTTTTAGACTGCTTTAATGTATGTTTTACAGCATCACAAAATGGAAATCATCTCGTTTGTTTGTTGCCTATTAACCTGAATTTTATGAACAGTTTTCTATTGTATCACAGGAAGAAGGGACATCCAGTGAATCCACGAAGACGAAAATATCCCAAGAAGTCTCAACGCCAGAAATAATGAGTGATGACACAGAACTGGGTGGGGATGAAACGGACATTGATGAGACGGAGCTGACAGAGGATGAGAGTAAGGATAAACCTGACCTGCCATCTCCTGGTGATAAACCTGACCTACCGTCTCCTGGTGATAAACCTGACCTACCGTCTCCTGATGATAAACCTGACCTACCCTCTCCAGATCAACTGTTAGAGAATAGTAAGGCACAGCCTGGTCAGACGGATTCATCCAGTCAGGAGACAAAAACAGATACAAAACAACCTGATCCTTCCACAGCAAGCCATGGTAAGATTGGAGAAACTCAAGGAGTCAGATTGTTTGTATCAGAATTAATTTGCTCATTGGTGGGAGTTCATGTAAAGGTAACTATGCTTCAAATGTTGGCTGCTGCTGCCTAAATGGTCCATATCGCCAAATATTGACAAATATTACAGCTGCACTTTTACATACTAGATAGGTCAACATCATTCACGGATCTGTTGGACTAGCGTGACCACCCCAAAACCACTAGTTCAAGGATCTTATTTACTATTCAATATTCAGTTTCAACTTTTTGCGATAAATTGACTGTTCTAGCAGTTGGCAGATCAGCTCAAGGCTGCCGTACGCCAGACCAATATTGCAACAATGTTCGTGCCATTTGTCACTGTGAATTCAGATTTGAAATTTGTCCAGTTATGAATCAGAATTGAAAATAATAAACATTTTATATATTCACCTCAGCTAAGTATTTTTCCAAGAAACAAAGAGCAGTATATAAGCTATAATTTGGTACTAATAAAAAGATTTTCCATCGAGGTAAAAGTTTTTGAGTTCACTTTGCTAAATACAACTGGAATGCATGAGAACTGATAAAACATTCATAGGGAAAGATCTGACATATACATGTAGTGAAGCTAATGAGTCCCTCAAACATTACACAGACTTACATTTCATCCAGTTAGTGGCTGGTCTGATTGTACATTTTGCAGGGCTTGTGTTTTGAGGTGAGTGATTGTATCCTTTAACCTCAATCACTCGCCTCAAAACACAAGCCCTGATTTTGTCTGGCTTGTGACTATGGGCTGATTGTACTTTTAATATACCCATCATGAGACAAAGTTGTACAAAGCGATATCGAGTTCTACCTGTCTGTCTGTCTTGTATGTCCAGTTCCAGGGTATAACTTGGAATGGGGCGAAGAGGAACTCGATTCATTTTGAGGAGATCAGACCAAGTGAATTGGCCCTGAAACTGAAACTCGGTCTCATCGATAATTATTAGCCTATAGAATTGTTTTTGTGCACTTATGTATAAAATTGCAAATGCATACCATGATTGTGCATGGGCCTATCTTCTTATCCCATGACCTCTTGGTTCTAGCTGGTAACCATGGTAACTGGGATGATTGTACATTTTGTCTGGCTGGTGGCAATGCTGATTGTACATTCTGTCTAGCTGATGGCTAGGCCGATTGCACATTTTGTCTAGCTGGTGACTAGATTGATTGTACATTTTGTCTAGCTAGTGGCTATGCTGATTGTGGCAGCCAGGGCTAAATAACAAACCTTGTTGTTGACCTGTTTATACAGTGGTGTACTATGAGAAACTCCGACATGAAGCTGTTGAGAAGGAAATTGATGATTTACATCAAAGACGATATGAGCATAATGAGGAGATGACAGACACAGATGAGAAAGAAGTTGACAGTGAGTATCAAATCGCTCAAATTATTACCCCTCAGCCCATAGGGGTGCGGGGTCTTGTCGTTGCCATGTACGTACGTCTGTCCGTTCGTCCGTCCGTCCGTCCGTCCGTTCATCAACATGTTCTTGTCCGCTGAATATCTGCAGATCTATGAAGTCGGGCTTGACCAAACTTTGGTGAGAGCTTCCTGAATGTTGACTGATGAAATGATTAGATTTTCAGATGGCTATGCAGGGATTCATAGACGTCCATTCTTACTACCGTTAAACGGTAGTAAGAAAATGTCAAAAACTGAATATAGACAGCAAAAAACTCAAAAGTGTACGTTTTGGACAAGAAATACTCAATGTTTTTGACGAAAACTCAATACTCGAAATGGTGCAAATTATTTCAGTGATGTGAAAATCATCGCCGATCCTTCGACAATTTGTCTTCGAACGTTTGGGGATTTCCAGTTCTAGAAATAATTTCCGTCTCCGCGAGTTCTTGCCGATTATACCTCACCATAGGCTCTCAGTTACTATCAATACTCAACGGGAAGCAAAAAATACGGTTTCAGAGATTAATTTTCGGGACCTGGAATTGCCGATTCAATGACTTCGCATAATCAGAATTCGTTAGCCAATGAGCATCAAGAAATTACCGGGGCCGAGGTAAATATAGCTCCACGAGAGGTGGCGGGATTTATTGACAGTTCCAGGGGTAGAATTTCGACGCGAATCTGTGAATCGATTCGCGTAAGGACTCCCCTGAAAAGCAACTTGCGCGAATCCAACTGGATTCGCGCTGGATTCGCGCAAGCAAAGCTTAGCTTAATGGGTGTGTTGTTCATTCAGAGAGATTTATTCAATATTTCACGGAAATTCAAGTCAAATAGCTGACCTGTAATCAGAAAACTGCGAGATATCCTTTCATCTTTCTACGAAACGAACACAAACGGAAGTGGCGGTTTTCACATGTTTTGATGACGTAATGCGCTAACTAAACCTCGGAGACCTTTGCTCGATTATTTTTTGGGAGCCTCGAATACTCTCTGTAATGGTTCCCGACTGGCGCCAAAGGTTTGAGTGTATTCTCCTTCGCTCGGCTGCTGGTGCACAGCTACCTACGTTAAACCCAACAGGCGAAAACAGTCTATATGAAGGAATTGAATGCGAACACGCGGTCAGCAGACGGAAAGTACACGAGGGTGAAAATGAAACCTGGGACATTTTGGATATCATTTAGCAGATGAATTTGATTCGGATTCGTTCATAATTAGAATGACAAACAATTTTCCCTAAGACAGAACATCGGGCAAAGTAGAATCAAGCGGTAGGAAATTTATGAAAATAAAAATGGATCGTTTCTTCAGAGACATTGCCTGTATGAGACCTGTCATGAACAACAACAACAACACGGTCTAGCACTTTACGTTGAGGACACGTATTTCTTCAGAAGTCAGTTTATTTGAGGTCGAGATTTTAACTTTAACGGCATTGTATTTCTTGTTCATGTCCGTGACTCGAGAATTTTTGTTGGTCATCTTTATCTTTCACTGTAAAAACCATCATGGTATGAAATGAAAAAATGTGAGACAAAAATATCTGGAATTTCCTTATTTTTTTAATGTTGTTGCGTATCTCATATAAATCCATAGCCAACTGTTAAGCCTAGTCTTTATATAAAGGTTCATTAATAACAATTGTTTATTTTACTGGGTTTTTTTTTACAATGCAGACAATTTCAATATTTGTTTCATATGCAATACAAAGATACAAATGAAATAAAATTAAGAGTATATATACTTACCACTTAGCAAAAATGTTTAGGTTGAATACTGCTCATCAATGGAGATAACCAATCACTCGCCTGAACTAATTTGTGCTATTTTAGGTGTGCTAACCACCCTCCTCAGAATAAATGAGGCAATTTCAATTTTTCCCATTGAGAAGTTTACATCTAGTTGTGCAGTAACCAGCACTAGTGAAAATGGCAACTGGTCGCAAAATGCTTGGTTCCGCAAATTTGGATTCTTTAGATTCTCGCAAACTAAGTCACTGAGAATCCAACTGGATTCTCGCAAAATTTTGCGAAATTCTACCCCTGAGTTCCTTTGTTCTGAAGTTCGACGGCGACCATGCGATGGACGTAAAGTAGAAGTCCGAGTTCAAGACATCATTCTGCTTGACAGCTGCTACATCTTACGTGAAAATCTGCTGATGATGTCAGGATTTTATAGCGTCTCTTGCAAGCGTTATATGATAATTATCTTTGAATGTTTATGATAGTTTGTGATCTCTTACCGCTGTTGTTGTTGCTACAAACACGAGGTCCAAGGGGATGATCCTGGTACGTGTCTTACCTCTGTTTATAAGTTGTATTTTTGTAGAATATTTTAACATCAAGACACTCATCATGCATGATCGAGATGGCATGATGGGGGGTCAAACGTGAGAAAAATTGTCAGTGATATGCCATGGTCTTGAAATCTATTAAATAAGTGAGCAAGTTACAATACAGAACATGTGTTTTTTTTGTCATTCAGATGACCATTATCCAAATCACATTAGATAGCTCACCTTAGTACTACAGAAACTATTTGTTCATATCTTAATTGGTAGGGTGGTAAAAACATTCAAAAACTCAATATCAACTTGTGGGTGGGCTGTAAAACTTGGAAAAACTCAATTTGAGCATAAAAAGAACTCAATATTTTATATTGGGTAGTAAAAATTTGGACTTCTATGAATCCCTGGGCTATGATGATTTTATGATTTTTAATTATTTTTTTTTATTATTTATTGATGGTTCAGCTTTTGCACTGTTAACTATGCCCATCAACATGTTCTTGTTCGCTGAATATCTGCAGATCTATCAAATCGGGCCTGACCAAACTTTGGTGAGAGCTTCTTGAATGTTCACTGATGAAATGATTAGATTTTCAGATGGCTATGATGATTTCATGATTTTTAATTATTTTTTTTAATTATTTATTGATGGCTTATCTTTTGCACTGTTATCTATGCCCATCGGGAACCCTTTGTTGCATGTTTCATTGTGACTTTTGAAGGTTCCCTTATACAAGAAAGCCTGGTCCATTCAAGATTCAATTTATTCCCCATTTATCTGGGAGCTTACATGCTACACTTGTTCAACCTATGTGGATTTCCCCACCCTTGGGGCACTAAATGTTATTGGACTTTTTCCTATCCACAGCTTCTCAGCTTCATGTAATATGTATGAGATGCAGTGTACATTGTTTTTTCACACACACATGCAGAAACAGGTTGGGAGACATTATTTTATTTCAGAAGTATCGAACCCCTGTTAGGTTTGAATTTCGCCTTAAATGAAGAACAATATTTTTCTTCAATTTTGCTACATCGATTTATCCAAAACTTTTGCACAAACCATATTTTATTTCAGAAGTATAATATGAAATAACTGGCAGGAGAATCCCTGCAGTATTGAACCCCTGTTAGTTTGAATTTCGCGTCACCTTAAATGAAGGACAACATTTTTCTTTCAATTTTGCTATTAAATCATTCTAATCCACATCATACGATTTATCCTAAAGCTTTTGCACAAAACATATTTTATTTCAGAAGTATAATATGAAATAACTGGCAGGGGAATCCCTGCAGTATCAAACCCATGTTAGTTTGAAATGAAGGACAATATTTTTCTTCAATTTTGCTGTTAAATCATGGTATTCTACATCATATGATTTATCCTAAAACTTTTGCATGAACCATATTTGTGTCCACACAATTAACTGGTACAACATAATGCTTCAATTTTTGTCACCAAACATGTGACTGTACCTTGGAAATTATTTAAAACGAGTGATTAGGAGAGCCCATTTTAGCCTGACTCTGTGCAATTTTGAACCAGTTTGCATACCTGGAGCTTATGCCCCTCATCAACCCCCACCCCCACCAATAATGATAATGGTGGGCTTGTGTCAATCATTGTGATTCTATGCCATTAACTTGTTATCACACTTGTGCAATGCATAAATTGCCACTGATAAAGCTACACTTTCTTGCATGCTGTAATCCCAGCACACCACTCACGTGAAAACGAAGTCTATTATATACATTACAGAAACCACACAAACTGTATCCGCAAGGCTGTATCCAGGGATTTTTTGCTTGTTCCGATCCCAAATTCCCAGTTCTTTTTCGTAATTCATTATTGAGGGTCCAATTTTATCAGTGAATTTAGGCACAAAGAGCCTGTGATCAATCACAAAACAGAGGTTTATTAACATGAAATTCAATACCCAGCTATGCAATGGGATCGATATTGAGGCTTCCAGAAGCTTTTTCTAGGAGTATTTCCTTCAGAAATCCTTTCAAATTGAACAACAACAACAACAGTTTCGTTTTTTGTTTCATTTGAGTTTTGGGCGCCCATATGTTTTCCGGAACTAAATTGGCTTTAGATGCAGCCCTGATCCTACTTGACAAAAAAAAAAACAGGCTGAGGGGTCCACGCACCTTTTAGGTGCTTGCCTGCAATTCATGTTAAAACTACCACTGTGCGGAAAAGAGATTCGGACACTGCCACAGCGGTCGAAATAACGCCTGTCTACCTGTCGCCGACAAGTCATTTTTTCAAGTGACAACTAAATTATAATTCCACCTGTCGCCGCGACAAGTAACTATTCGGCCCTGAAAATACTGAATTATGAGCTAATACAGGCCTAACATGACTGAATTGTGTTCCTGGGAACAGTTGTTGATTTTCGTTTTATTTACATCGGACATTCTGCTCACTTTCGTCATTCATCCCGCTGCCACACAACACGAGAGCTCGGGTACATCAAACTCCAAGATTAATCTCTCGCTAGATTTGCACACGATCCGCTTGAAAGGCAAAACTAATGGATAAATTAAAAGAATTGACTGGCACGATCTAGTGCAATCGACCTATATTTCTATTGACTGTTCATGCCTGGCAACTTCAAGTCGAAAATGAAACCAGAACATGCTGATTGATTCTTACGTTTTATTTCGGAGAATAGAAGCTCAATAAAACTTCATCAGTGAGTATTTTGATCGGAAGAAAATTCTGCTTGTCAACACGAGCAGCCAACGTGAACATTGCGTTGCCCGTGCCGATTTTTACTTGCTCCAGACAAGCGGACAAGCGGGAACGTCTACCGTAACACTCGCGAGTTGATCGAGTGAAGGCAACAACAACAACGATTTTGCTTGATAATTTGTCAGGACAATTCAACCTTTTCATTTGGGAACTCGACTTATCTCTTGAAGAACTCAATATTTATTCACTATAACTCAGGGTTTTTTTCACGCGTGTTTGGCGCGCATTTTACTATGGATAAAACTCATTTTTTGGAGGGGTAAAACTCAGTTCAAAATTTCCCAAAAACTTAATAGGGGTTACCAACAAAAAAAGTTGATAAAACCCTCCTGCTGTTATGATCCTTAAGAATATATCGTTCCAGCAAATTTAATCTCATAATTGAACATTCTGTTGACATTTTACTCTGAACTCCCTAAATAGTGGAACAGTCTGGTGGCAGAAATGAGCCCACTGAGTCAACATCAGGGAGTACGAACATTGATCTCAGCAATGCAGAGCTAAAGGAAGGAGACAAATTTGTCACTGTCATAAATGTCTCGCGACCGAGAAAACAAAAATGTGTGTTCAAATTCTCCAATGCCTGGAAAATGGAGAGACTGGTTGGAATATATGATGAGAGTATGATGAAAAAAGTTTCAGTAGGAGTGACAAGCTGAAGTACCAGGGTGACAAGTAAAAAAAATAGTTACCTGTCACAGTGACAAGTAACTCTCAAAAAACATTTCGACCCCTGTGCCAGCTGTAGCATTCTGCCCTTTCCTGATTGGGAGTAAGGTGGGAGATTGGGGATAAATGACCATCAGCAGTGTGTTTGGATTTCTACTAACTGAATGCTCTACTCTCAGCATCAGCAACACCTCTGGGTTATAGTTTCTGCTGGCTGATTGAAGCAAGCCACTTTGTTTTCCCTGATTTCTTTCCTTCCGATCACAGGGCACTGTCGTAACCTCAATATTTACTATGAAATGGTTTAGATGGCCTATAGCACTTGAGGCTCCTTGCTGTGTCAGTTGTTGCTCATTAGGGTGGAATTTATATTTCATTCTCTAATTGACATTGGATACTTCTTACTTTATCCAGATGCCATCACTGGCAAATCCTACTTTAGCAAATCTGTCATCGGCCTCCATCTATTTTACCCTGATCAGCCAAGTGGTACACAGCTGTATTTTCATGGTGTGCCTCGGATAGGATCAACCTCACGTGTACCAGACTCACATAGAGGATTGAGTCATGACAATCTTATCCACTCAGCCACAATCTGCTCCGCTGTGGGAGAGTTTAACTGCAACCTTGCAAATTTAGCACTCCTTCAGCTATCAGATTTATTATAAGGATTATTTACTTAATTCCCAGCTCATCTTAGTCCCATGTGGTTTCCGGGGATGGACATGGGGTGTCATTGTGCACACTCCAGGCCATGGTAAGAATAGGCCACAGCCCCTCAGAGAGCTTCTTGTAAGAGGCGACTAATTGGGGCACCTGTGTGGTTCCCAGGTGTGAAAAGGAATAGGACCCCCTACCCATGTGGTTTCCGGGTGTGAAAAGGAATAGGAACCAAATGTTGTGATATGACTCAAATATTGTTGAAAGCGACGTTAACTCATATTCACCCACTCATTCCTCTTAGTCTTGTGTTGTCTTGAACATGTTGAAGTTCCATCTTTTGTGTAAGAGTCAAGAAACAAAGGAGAAGAGTTTTTGCATATAACAAGGAGTCTATATGGGTGGTTTTTCTGTAGTACAAAGGCTTGAACAATAGAACTACTTTGGAATATCTTTTTTGGTCGGGTGGGGGAGGACTGTGTCTCAGGTTATTTGAGAGAAATCGGTTTGTTGCATAAGTTTTAATGTGTTGGATTACTAAGTTATTACTTGAATACTTAGAGTTTTGTTTGATCATTGCTGTATAGCTGAAATATTGCTGAAGGCGATGTTAAACATTAATTCTCTCTCGCTTCACGAAAGACTGACCATGTTGAAGTATCTTTATATTCATGGTATTCAGACCTACCATTATGGTCAATTAATGACTGTTATAGATGTACAAACTCCAGATATGCAGCCATAATAATTAAGGTATACATTTTTCTTATGATATTTCAGCTCTGAATGCCTTATTGTCCAACAAGATGCTACATAAGCAGGATGTGAAACCAACTGTTCCTGATCCCGATGCTGCCCATAGTTCTCTCCCCTTCAATGGGAGTTCTCCGCAGAAAGCAGTTACACAACCTGACCCTCTTGATTTGAAGGTAGGAGAGATGGAAGAGCTGTCCCCTGATGTCAAGAAGACTGACAAGGTTGAGGATTCTACAGCCATCCCTGGGGTTAACATGCCAAAATACCTTGATCCGGATGTTAAAACACAGGAGAGTGATACAGGGGAAGTAAATCAGTCAGCACCTGTTATGCCGATAGAGCCAGAGCCTACTGATGAGCAGCATGTTGAACTGGAGGCTAAGAAAATTACTGAAGAATCGCATGTGGTGAAAATGGAGCAGGAAGATGAAGTAAAGGCTAGTCAAAGTGAGGGGAGTGATTCAGACTCTGATGGATCACCAAAACTAGAAACAGACACACTGACCAAAAAAGATGCTCAGATTGATTCTACCCTGTCAGAACATACGGTGAATGACAATATAGAAAGCCTCCTTAAGGACTCCCCGCCCAGTGATGCATTCCCTCCAGTATCTGTTGAGACTGGGACTGTTGTTGATACTGTCAAAGACAAAAAGGAAGAAGCCAAGGTGAGCCATGGAAGTTCAGAGGAGACAAAGACACAACATGAATCAAGTACTTTGACTGATGGTCAGGCAATAGATGATGAACATCCGGATGTGAAACACGAAGATCTGCTCGGTGAGATATTTGAATCTATCGATTCCTCTGATACTTCAAAAATGGTAGATGGGGAAACTTCACAATCACAGGCGTCCAGGGTGGAAACATCTGATATTAATATTGACAAAATTCCAGAATCATCAGAACGGTTAAGAAATTTTGAAGTGTTTGAAGGTACAACAATATATTTGGATGACGAACCGGCCACTGCTACACCAGTCCTGCTGGATATAAAGAGCTCCTCTGTTGTGGATGATGTAGCCTCGACATCTACTGAGGACGGTATGCTGCCCCTTGTAAGGGATATACTGAGGGAAACTCCCCCCACAGACAGTAGTACGCTTAACCCTGACGAGTCTGTGTTCACACAGGCAGCCAGCGAAGTGACTGAAACTTTGAGTGCGAGCGAAATCCAGGTTAACGCTAATAAGACCACTGACACAGTAGGTGAAGCCAAAGTTGAGCCCCCAATCATACAACCTGATGCTTACCACACGATGGATTTTCTGTCTCGGAAAACACTCTCGCACGGTGACCAGAAACCTGCCCCCACACCTCGTGTGGATGAGGGACATTTACATTCCGCCTCCATGGTGCCAGAGTCTAGCGATGATTCTGGCTCAGAGGAGAGTAAGACTGGCCAGAGTGATCAAGGGAAACCATCCTCATCAGAACAGGATAAACAAACAGAGGATCAAATACCTGTAACATCAGTGGCCGGAGATGAAGATGAAGAGGGAATAGTGGAAGATCGTGTCAAGGAGGACTCTGACAATGATCAATCTGACACCCATCCCATGGAAGGTGACACAGATGAGAAACCAGCCAGAATTGATGACACTACAACCAGTACTGATGAAGGCATAACGAAGGAAGGTGGTGTAAGTTCTGATGAGCCTGTTACTCCTCCCTCTTCGAACACAGAGGATGTGGGAAATGGTAATGATCAGGAGAGCACAAAAACTGAACCTACAACAACGGTTACAGAGACCCCTGTAGAGCCAGAGGAACATGATTCAAGGGAGGTCACCGAACCTGTAACAACTCCCCCAATGGACACTGGAAGAGAAGAGAGAATTCCAGATGACCTACGACACCCAGATCAGAAGGATGATGACCCATACGCATCTGATGATCTATGGACAAGAAGAATCACAGATGAAAAGCTTGAAGAAGAGATGTACTCATCCGGCTTTCAGTTAACTGCCAAACAGATCTTGTCCACATTGGAACCAACTCTTCAATGGTTACTGATGAAGGTAACATTTACATTCCTGTCCATACTCAGATGTGTTAACTTTAAAGCTTCTACCAAATGGTCGCCACCACACAGTTTATTGATGCTCAGTTGTTGCAAGAGGTTTTATTTGAAATTTAATATTGGTTTACTGTTTTTCGAAGTTTAAAAAAACCAAACTTGAAACCCTCCGTTTCTATGCCGGTTGGACACGGCAAAGGTCCTGACCTGCTGATCCATGATGTCGGAGTCGGACGATCATTCATAGTAAATGGTCTAGTTGACCTTTCCATTGTAATGCCATCAAACGTAACAATGCTAAAACGTTATGCCTTTTGTCATGATGATGTCTTACCCAATTGTTGTGCAATGTACATCACAAGAGGACCTCCGACACAACCGACTAGTCGATATTATACAACGTGATCGTAATCACTATAATGTTATGGGTCAGAGGTTACGGTTTCAGTACATTTTTCACCTCTACTGTTTTGTTGTGTTAAAATGTCCAATTTGATGCCCTTTTTCATAGAAAAAAAATATCAACTATTACTTGTTTTTTACACAGCTTATCTGTATGTTTTCATGCAAACAACTTATCTGTATGTTTTCATGCAAAGTATACAGAGGTATTTGGTAGAACCTTTAAGTGAAGGAGTTAAAACTATAATAAAGGATAGTTAATAGATCATATTGCCACTTAGATGTTGTGCTGTACTAAAATGGCGAAAGACAGCAAAAGTTGAACAGATATATTGATAACAATATTTTCATTATTTCGGGATTACACTATCTTAGAATAGCACAAATTCTAGTGCTGAATATTTGGTCGAGTCCCATGCGGGATTCGAGCCAGCGACCCCAGAGTCCGTTACCTAATCGCCAGCACTGTATGTCGGTGATCTAAACCACTCGGCCAACGGGCCTCCCACAAAATAGGAGGTAGCAGACCGGTAGTCTTGAAAGCGAACATACAGTACCCCTTTTGATGGTCGTAATGACACAGCTCGCCACATGAGGCCCGTTGGCAGAGTGGTTTAGATCGCCGACATACAGTGCTGGCGATTAGGTGCCTGACTCTGGGGTCGCTGGTTCGAATCCCGCACGGGACTCAACCAAATATTCAGCACTAGAATTTGTGCTATTCTAAGATAGTGTAATCCCAAAATAACGAAAATACTGTTATACGATCACTTTCTAAATGATAAAAATATAAATATATTAGAAAACGATTTATTAGAAATCTGTAGCAAATGGTTCTGTTTCATTTTCAGTTATGCACTTCCATATTTTAGAAATAATAAGTGCCTTTGTGTATAACTAACTATTATAATTATTGACTACAGTCTAACTATAACATGTCTCTACATTCCAGATGCCACCGTCCATACAGAATATCCTGGAACAAGAACCACTTGGATTATCCCCTCAGATGATGTTACTGATCACCATGACAACCATCGTGATGCTGTCCACAGTGACCTGCTGTTCGTGTATATGTGGGGTGAGTCAGCAATGTTGGTATGGATAGGGATTCAACATCAGCTGATCATTGCTTGGGTTTGGTTTAATTCATAGTCACTTAATTATGTCACTTTTCAAGATAAAAAAAAATATAATGAAACACAAATGATGATGCATGATTCACTGACAGAATGACTACTGTCGGTTCATAGTCCACTAAGAAATCGCACATCATTTTAGGTTCACCATGTTGCTATTTTGGCAACTTCACTAAAGGTCATTTCTTTTTGCTTCAGTGTGACATTCCTTTGTCCGTGACTTAAATGGTTCATTTCAGTCCTGGTTTAATACACTCCAATGGTCTATGGGATATTTTTTCTGTGAAGAACTGTCAAAATTTTCTTATCTAGACAAATTATTCTACAATGATTTTATTCTGCTTTTCAATGTTTGTCATGTTTGTGTTAGAATTATTTTGAAAACATTTCATGAATCCTAAATTATTGATTCATACAAGTGTATTTATTTCTTGTACTGACAGGGAAGTGGGAAGAGAGGAAAGAAGACAAACCCACTTGGTGAGTGTATCTATCATCCAATCTACTATATAAAAATCACAAATATTCTCCAAGTTAATTTCATTAAAGGAGTTGCTGATTAATTATATAAGAGAGGTTTTTTCCATTTTCATCCTGAGGAATACATGCAAGTTTGCAAAATAGGAAAATGTTTGCATATTACTGGAATAAATTACTTTTTCTGTCTCACACAAAAAAGGATTACAAATCATTCATTAATTATATTCAATACTTTATCGTCACATAAATGACCATACTTTTCAGTGGTTGTTCGAGGCCTGGAAGAGAAGTTATTCATCACAACAAAGGAAAAAGAAAATTTAGAGGATGAGCTTCAGGAATCCAAACAAAAGGTGAGCTGCATTGTTTAATAATCACCTAAAACAGCTATCTCTCTACTGTTTTAACCATTGATACAATTTATATGACACTAATTATAATGGAGTGTTTCCTCCAATGCTCTGGAAAAAATCCAGTTAGGTATTTTTTTTCCCCCATATTTTATGATACCTTTTTCCCCAACACATCATAATTATAGTTGATAGCTAAAGTTGGTACTTTACAGATTGACTTAAAGTGAATAAAGGTGTGTAAACAAGTTCAATATATAAACGCGATGTGAAAATGGAAGGATTTGTCCATATTGAATTTAACAAAAAGTCTGTTAATATTGACTGTGGTTCGTCAAGGAAAAAAGAATCTCTGTCAGTGCATTTGTCTGCGTGTCAAATTTTTTGTTACCATGATAGCCTCTAAAGCATTCAGTCAGTCCACTCCAAATGTTTACTGAAGGTGTGTTGGAAAAATACTCTCATGCTTTTGATATCCAGGTCAATAGTTCAAAGGTCAAGGTCACAGCACCCTGAAACTGAATCTAAAATTTTCCAGTCTGTATCACAATCTGTATTACGATGAAATCCATCAAAAACCTCCACAGATATTTTGCCGATATACGCACAGGGGTTATTCTAGCCCAAAATCTTTCATCTACTCAATTTGAGAATTTCACGAAACTCAATTTTTCGAAAAAATAATCGAAAAAACTCAATATTTCCATGGTTTTCATAGTTTCGGCTCAGAAACTCAATTATGCAAACATTTTCATAGGGATAACTGAAAACAAATTTCAAACCCACAGTTGAAAATTACACATCCATTATACACGTCCGCCTTCATTTCAAGCCTGCGAATAATTTTTTCACTGGTGACCGACACTTTGGCAGGCATCAATAACTTAGTATCTAACATTTGGAATGTGTTGCCCTGACAAAGATAGTATCTGGCTTCGTACTCAGTACTACAAAAGGTAGCTGTTTTTTTTCCAGGAATAGTTGTTTATAATTGTTAGCTAACATGAAATAAATATGACTGCATGATTAACTTTGTCGAATTTCTGTATACAAGATGTAGTTTTTGGCTGAGTAAAAAACCATCGAAATTACCTAGAAGAAGAGAAAACAATACGATGTTTATCAAGTATTCTGTTTGAAAATCCAATCAAATGGTACTATGCCTTTCAGTTATACTTAAAAGAGAATCAACAACCCAAGATTGTTGATTTTATGACCTTGAAAATGGTAATTTTTCATTGAGAGATCGACAGATACATTTCGTTGTTGTTGTTGCAAAGCCCGGGCCACTCAATTTCCGTGTCTAATTTCTTTGCCCACGGTTTTGCAGTTCATTAGTCATTGCAGTCAAAGCATTCTTATATTTTGTACATTAATGTCTATAGTGCACAAGTTTTATTCTGTTTCGAGTGGTAGCTAGCTGTAAAATACCAGATCAACATCGTTTGAAGCAACAATTTCTGCCTGGCAAACGATCCTGTCAGAGTGAATCTTGCAGCGCATTTACTGATGATGTCAGCAATATTGCGAAGATGGTATTTGGCAATCTTCTTAACGCTATATTTCATTGGATGATAATGAACTGCCTGTCCAATGAATGAGCGCGATACTGCCCTACACTCTCCTCCTATCAAAGGTTCTCCTATGCACCATTCGTTCAAATTGTCAGTATCACCTTTGTGCGGAGAGTCACAGTGCGCCAGTAAACAACAACAACGAAAACAGACGTCGGATCGCGAACTCGGACAAGATTCAAGGATTAAAATAAGTTTATTTAGATACAAATACACAATGATATGGGCGAGGAAATATCAGTGAAACTGAATTTTTTTTCGCGCGCAAGCTCGCCCAATATCGAAAATTAAAAGAAACTGAATTTGTCGAGGGAAAACTCAATTTACAAAAATCCTCTAAAACTCAATTTTCAAAATTTCTCATCGGGATTACCACGATGAAAAATCGGCTAGAAAAACCCCTGTACGCAAAATGCAAAAGATGCCAATTATTATCCCTCACCTGGACCCTGACCAAGAGAAAAAGAATCGCTGCCTCTGTGTATATGTCACAAATTCTGGTTAGCATTTATAACTTTGGACTGGTCAGTTCAAACTTGTACAGAAAATATATTGGGCAGTGTCTATCACTCTATTTAGGCAGCAACACAACACAAATATAAGGTAATACAAAAAGTACTGTAATGGTTTTTTTACCCCTCGGGCAGATTCTGCCCAAGCGGTATTGTCGTTGCCTCCGTCGTCCGTCCGTCCGTCGTGCCGTCCGTCCGTCTGTCCGTCTGTCCATCATATCATTGTAAACACATTATCTCAAAAAGTCCTTCACTTACAACAATGAAACTTCATACAGTTGTTTAATACAGCCAGTACCAGAAGCCTATTGAAAGTCGGTGCCATTGGATGTGTTTTTCAGGAGTTATGCCCCTTTATACATGTCTGGCTGTTTTTATCCTTGTAAACACATTATCTCAAAAAGTCCTTCACTCACAACAATGAAACTTCATACAGTTGTTTAATGCAGCTAGTACCAGAAGCCTATTCAAAGTCGGTGTAATCGGATGTGTTTTTCAGGAGTTATGCCCCTTTATACATGTCTGTTGGTCTATATCCTTGTAAACACATTATCTCAAAAAGTCCTTCACTCACAACAATGAAACTTCATACAGTTGTTTAATACAACCAGTACCAGAAGCCTATTGAAAGTCGGTGCCATTGGATGTGTTTTTCAGGAGTTATGCCCCTTTATACATGTCTGTCTGTTTTATCCTTGTAAACACATTATCTCAAAAAGTCCTTCACTCACAACAATGAAACTTCATACAGTTGTTTAATACAGCCAGTACCAGAAGCCTATTGGAAGTCGGTGTAATCGGATGTGTTTTTCAGGAGTTCTGCCCCTTTATACATGTCTGTTGGTCCATATCCTTGTAAACACATTATCTCAAAAAGTCCTTCACTCACAACAATGAAACTTCATACAGTTGTTTAATACAGCCAATACCAGAAGCCTATTGAAAGTCGGTGCCATGGGATGTGTTTTTCAGGAGTTCACAGGTTTAGACAGTAATCGTTCGACTACATCTACTATAGGTAATCACTGCTCTATTGCTATATTGTTTTGTCTGTCTATGATCTATATCATACAGGTAAAATTATGCCCACCCCAAATATGTGAGTTGTTGGGGTCAGAAACATTATTTCCACAATTGCTCTGGGCCCGGCCCGAGGGGTCCCGATGGCGACAGCCACATGTTTCTCTCTGCCCCAGTAATATTATTCTGTATGTGTCTACTTGCTGCCACCAGTGACGTAAGGTGTCACAACCTTCAATGGTAGAAGTGCCCTCTCATATGCTAGGATCTAAGGTGCCCCCTTATAGGCCCTTTTCCAGTAGCTAGGTCGAGACTTCAGGAGGTGTACGTTACTAGGATTCGCCTGGATTCACTGGAAAACTCTGATAGGTCGAGCCAGTATTGGGGTAACTTCTTCTTCAACCTTCTCCAGGATATTGCCAAAGGATAGCAAGGATAGTGGATAGATAATCTCGTCGGCCGACAAGGGGCAAATGCGTAGAAGATACTATTGCGATGGTTCATATAGCCCACTAGACGTAAACATCACGTGGGCTCATACGACGAATTTGATTGGAGGAGCCAGGAAAACATGAATGCAGCGCGTTCTGCAAATCTTACAAGCCAAGTTTTGGTACTGGTAAAACCGTACTAAACGAGAACAATTCTACATACCATACCCAAATTCAGATAGAACATTACATGGAATATTTGCCTAGATTTATTTATATAAGTTTTGGAACACTGCAGTGCGTATTTCAAGCTAAATACCAAAACTAGCGCACAAAGCTGGTCCCTTACAAAATCGTCAACTTGACAATTTGCGTCAAACATTTACGAAAAAAACACACTCTCACCGAACAAAGAATGGGAACGACGTTGGCATACATCTGTGATTAGGTAAAGTATAATTCATACTTTTATAAGAACTATACATTTAAGCTTGAAAAATATGAATTTTGACGTTTAAAACGTATATACAAAGCCATGAATGGATCGAAAATTCATCACAGTACTTTATTTATAACAATATCTTTATTTGGGAGGAGACTCAATCCCACCAGCTGTGTTTGGATTCATGGCTCGAGTTGAACAGTCCCTGGGGGAACCCAGGTTGCAGTGGGATTGAGCACCACTGGCAACTGAGCCGGGTCTGGCACAACTGAGTGTTTTTGTTTGACAGCACGACTGAAGTTGCAAGGACCTACAGGTTGCAGTGGACTTTAGCGCCACTGGCAACTGCATCGGGTGCGGGACAACTGAGTGTGTTTGGGGGCCTAAAATTGGAGTCCTGTCCCTGCCGATGGTTGGGAAGGACGTAATGTATGCCCCTTTCCACCAATGGCTGAGAAGGATGTGGTATGTGCCCTGTCCTTACCGATGGCTGGGAAGGTTGTGATGTGTTTCCTGTCCCTACCGATGGCCGGGAAGGATGTAATATATGCCCTGTCCCTACCGATGGCCGGGAAGGGTGTGATGAATGTCCTGTCCCTACCGATGGCTGGGAAGGGTGTAATATATGCCCTGTCCCTACCGATGGCCGGGAAGGATGTAATATATGCCCTGTCCCTATCGATGGCTGGGAAGGTATTGATGTATATCCTGTCCCTACTCATGGCTGGGAAGGATGTAATGTATGCCCTGTCCCTACCGGTGGCCAGGAAGGGTGTGGTGTATGTCCTGTCCCTACCGATGGCCGGTAAGGATGTAATGTATGCCCTATCCCTACCGATGGCGGGGAAGGGTGTGGTGTATGTCCTGTCCCTACCGATGGCTGGGAAGGTATATTGATGTATGTCCTGTCCCTACTGATGGCCGGGAAGGATGTGGTGCATGTCTTATCCCTACCGATGGCCGGGAAGGATGTAATGTTTGCCCTGTCCCTACTGATGGCCGAGAAGGGTGTGGTGTATGTCCTGTCCCTACCGATGGCTGAGAAGGTATATTGATGTATGTCCTGTCTCTACTGATGGCCGGAAAGGATGAAATGTATGCCCTGTCCCTACCGATGGCCAGGAAGGGTGTGGTGTATGCCCTGTCCCTACCAATGGCCGGGAATGGTGTTGTGTATGACCTGTCCCTACCGATGGCTGGGAAGGTCGTCATGTACGTATAGCTGGTAGGATAGGTCCTCTCCGAAGTAATATGGAAAGCGAGGTGGAAGTTATGGGGAGGAGGCGAGATGATCTGACCATGAGCGATGCTGCAGGCAGAATGGCTGGTTCAGGAAAATTTGATATTAAAAAGAGGGGAGTTTATCTGGATTATAAAATGATAAGAATCAGGATACACAAATGGGCTGTGTGCAAAATAAACACAGCGCCAAGAACAGCAAGAATGTACATAGCAGGCAGTCTGCAAAATAAACAATACTGTTGATCAACAATACAATGTGAGCTGAGAAAATCAGACAGGCAATGGCCTTGAGAGATAAGGGCCAGATGTTGTGTAATAGTGTAGCTGCCCAGACCAGATTAATTAATAATATACTTAATCCATCATTAATATCAAGGTCAATAAAGTCAAAGGTAAAGGTCACAGCACCCCAAAACTGAATCTAACATCATCTGAAAATTTACAGAAATGTTTTATCTATGTGATTCCAAAGCAATCTATTTATTTTTAAGTCAAAGGGCAAGGTCGGTATCCTTCGAGATGCCCAGATGGTTATTATTAACCAAGCTTCTCAAAACTTAAAAAAAAAAAAAACCAGGATAAAAACCTCAATGGACAAAAGCCCCATGCAACATACTAAGTATCAGGCCAAGGAAGTTCACACCTTTAAATATTTTTCCCCACATGGTAGGGGGTATACTGGATTCCGCTTGCCCATCCATCTTTGTGTCACTGCGTCCATCCGTTCATCCATCTGCCCATCTGAAATTCGTTTTTGGGCAATACCGCTCATCGGATTAGTCTCAAATTTGGTATGCATACACATGTACTATGCCATGAGATGTCACCTGAGATTGCATTTTGACCACTTTCGCCAACAAGTGGCACCACCTGGTGGCAAAATCCTATATTCGTTTCCGCGCAATAACTTGAGAACCTTTCATCGGATTCTTTTCAAATTTGGTATGTTACATGTACCATGGATGCCATGAGATGCTGCTTGGGATTGCATTTCCGTGGTGCAACCTGGTGGCAAAATTCGTTTCTGAGCAATAACTTCAACCACTCACCTTCTCAAATTTGGTATGAAAATGCCATGACATGACAAAATGCCATAACTTCGTGCCATGCATGCAAACTCCACCCATATGGATTGGACTTTTCAGGGGCTGAGGGGTTGTAGCATCTCTGGTACCTTATGTTTAATTTTGGTTTTTGCGGTCAAAGGTGTGCACTTACGTGTATCTAACGTTGAAGCAGGGACATGGTATATATTTTGCAAGTATTAAACAAGGTCAAACTTTTACTATGATTATATCCTGTTGTCTTGTCTTGATTCTGTTACAGATCACTCAACTGGAAACTCAGATGGCAAACCAACAAAAATCATCGGGGTCCGTACAGGCCGACATTCAGAACTATCGAGTGAGTACTTGGGTCACCTTGTATCAGCAGGTGTCTCTTTCAATACTTCCTGCCATTGCTAATTGTACAAAAAGTACAAGTTTATCGATATATTGTGGTGGGACATCCAGAAAGTATGTATGCCTCAAAAATAAAATATTCACCCCTCACCCTTGTATATCAAATTTCATACATAGAAACAAAATTGTATGCCAAATTTAACTTAACATACATAGAACACAATGCTAAATTTAGCCAATCATACATGAATCAAAGTTCTTTTTTCTAAATCCTCATTTGTTAAGTGTTTTATTCCAGTTGACAAGGCATTACTGCCATTAGTAAGAGGTTATTATGTTTTGTACAGAGCGTTCACAGGCCTACTCTGAATTCTTTGATATTTCAAAGGCGGCTTCTGTTGCAGCAATAGTAATACCTCTGGTACAGATTTATCTTGTCCATGTCACTAGCATAACTAGTGGAGAAGGTATTCTCATTAATATTCTCACCTGAAAGGTGACAGTTACAGCTTTTCTTCATTATTTATGGATGAGTCACAGAAGTTGATGTGAATGTGCCCTTTAAATCTATGCAAAGTTAGAAACTATAGGCTTATGATGACTTATTTTATGATGGTCAATCATCACTTCACTAAATTTACTATTGACATTTCCCTTTACAGCTTCACAATGATGCCCTGCGACAGACAGTGTCCTCATTACAGACAGAACTAGAGTCGTACAAGGAGGCCTTCACGCAGGGGGAATTGAATCTTCAGGAGAAACAAGAAGAGGTACATTCCCATGCCATAATAAAGTTCACAAAATGGCCGACAGCCGGGGCCAGTAAAATATCACATATCTTTGGGGGCTCAAAGACATAACTCATGACCAATTTTATTGAAGGAAAAATACTGGAATGTGAGTTATAGGGTTTGCATGGGTAATATATTTCATTTTGAAAGCACTGTTTAATGTAAACATCGATGTGTCGTCTGCTTTCAAGCAGGTGTCATCTTGGCAAGGATTTTTCAGTCAGTACAAGTGGTGCAGGATTACAACTCTTAGAAAAATATTATAGGTGAACCAAAAAAGGTGAAAATTAACTAGAGTAGGGATTACTGCTGCTAAATTTTGAATTTTTTGGTGAACCGGATAATAGAAAATTCTCCATTGAAACAGAAGTATGAGTTTTACGGCTCAAATTGGACAGTCAGAAATGCGGAGAAAGAGACACAGGAAAAAATATACGGGTCGAATTAGAGCATTTCCACAAAGTGGATGCTCTTATGTTTTCATGAGAAACGGCTCCGCCGGATCCGCCGCCACCGCGACTTTAAACGTGAATATCTCGGAAACCGTTAAATATTTTCGGGTCAGACTTGGTGTCCTATCTTCTTAGGCCTGGGAAATTTGTCTGGTTGTGTTTCGATACCCGCTGCTCACCACGAGGTGGCGTTGTAGTCATAGCATAGGTAAACCTTTCTCTGACGATTTCGTCTGAACGGCTTGTCTGATTTCTTTGAAATTTTATTACAATGGTCTTGAAGGATAGTCAATGTGCTGAAAAGGTTTTGGTGTAGCTGGCATAATTATAAAGGCAAGTTTTTTGCGTCTCAAAAAAATATTTTTTCGTGAAATGAAAATTCACCAATTCGTTTGGAGAAATATTTAAAAACTGTTCTATTCTAGGTTGCCAAGCATAAATATAGGATTGCCGACATGATAATTCCCTTTGGTGCGAACCAAATTGCCATTTAAATGAAAAATCTCATTTATCTGACTTAGCGTCAAAACCTCCATAACCATTATCATGATTAAAGTTTTTTTCCATTGAACTCTTATGTGCCATCTCCCTAGGGCTTTAGATTTCACCCGCTTGTTTTTTTGTGGCATTTGGTCGTCACTAGGTGGCGCTATAGACGTGAATGCAGGTAAACATGTGTAACATCATATCTTCTGAACAACGTGTTTGATTTCCATGAAATTTGAGTATAATGATCTTGCAAGATAGGCAAAGAACTGACAAGATTTTGGTGGTGTTGGCGAATCATGGAGACGCATTTTTGCATCTCAAAATAAGATTTTGTTTTTACAAAAATGGAAATTAATGCTTCTTAATCAGGGAAAAGTAATTCTATTTTGCTGAACATGAATGTAACATTCCCAGTGTTATAATTCACATCCCTTGTAGGGCCAAATGGGCATTTTTGTAAATATATGAAATTCTCATGACTTGAGCCCAATATCTGCATTCCCTAGGCCACATCTGAAGAGTTTGCTTCATCATGTAGGTTCGTGATATTGTTCATCATTGGGTGGCACTATAGACAGTAAACTTATATAGCACAATTTATCGGTATTTCATCTGTTCATGAAGTTTGCTATTGTCAGACGGACGAAGGATTTCAAAGGACAAAGTTTTGGGGGGTTTTTTTTTTTGAAACTGAAGGGCCACCTCTCATACGGATTTTGCAGCCCATCAACATAATACTTAATTTATATCTCATTATACATTCTTTTTTACAATTACCGTACTAATTTTATTAACATTATGGTTTAAAAATGGATTGAAAGGACATTGGTGCTGTTAGCGCTGGCATAATCATGTGGCATAGGGTAAAGTCAGCTAATTATATCTAAATCTAGGCTACATCAATCCCTGCTTACACACATAACTAAAATGCAGTCAGAGAAAATATGTTGCCATCACTGTGTAGTCAGTATTGAGAATTTCAAGGATTCAAGTGGGCTTGAAGTCAGGCCATTTTGGTCAAATATACATACTGTAACACTGATATTCTGCTTTACCTTTAAATCAGGCCTCATATTGTAGGCCTGTATGTTGACCATTCAGTTAATAAAACCTGTAATGGTTGACTTATTGTATAATGCACTTTACATAAGTGGACTAGTAGATTGCTTGTGTCAACAAAGTAAACACTTCATTTCCGAACCAGTGCTTCAAAGATTTTTGAATTGGAACTTACATACCTGCAATATGGCACGTCCCACCTGGGAAATTTTTACATGTATATCTAATTAAAGTAATCCATTGGAACCACTGATGATTTTTCAATAATAGAGAAGAAAAGCCACTCCGAGTAGGGATGACAATTTCATTCTGTATGTTTCGCTATTAGTTATAGCATCTTCAGCAGTGAACAAAGTTACAAACAGCTCCATACGCACAGTATATATACAAGGCATAATGTGATCTTAGCCAATACACATTAATGAATAGGTAAGCCAATAAATTATGTCAGTCAGGTTGGACTGATATTAAAATGCTGTCATTTTCAGAAATTGTTAAATGTTAAGTGATAACCTGACAGTGATCTACAAATGGTGTGAATCAGGTGATACAATACACACTCTAATTGATGAAAACAATACATAATCTGCTTATCTGGCAAGAACTAAGTAAACTCTGCATAAATGAATAAAGTATGGTGATATAGTGGGTTTGTACCCACATTGAATATTTCTACATGTCATGAAGTTTGGATAAGGACTGTCATTTTAAGATAATATAGGTATAATTTTCTTGGCAATCCACATCAGAGTTGATGGAAACCTACAAATGTTGTAACTCGCATGTTTCATAATTGTATATTCCCATGCGAGTTACAGCATTTGTGGAGTGTGTATTGTAACCCTGAATCACACCATTTGTAGATCACTGTCAGGTTATCGCTTAACATTTCACAATTACACAGAAAAAATTGTGTATTGTCTTACTGATTAAAAAAAGTTTTTACACCTCAAGCCGATGCTCTAGGAAGCCTAATTGGACAGCAACAAGATTGGCAATTTTCCGAAGAAAACATATAGAAGAATTAATTGCCGAAAAGAACAACAAAAAAGATTTCCTGAAGAAGTGGGGTCCCCTGGCAGATCTCGACACTTAACTAATATATATAGCATAGAAATATATTATAGGATCACCATATGATGTTATTCATGATGTTTATCAGTATTTGTATGCAAGGAAATGACCTTTATATACACACTAAAATACCACACTACAGCATTCCATATTACAAACATCAAAACAAAGTTTCAAATCAACAAAAGGGTACTTATTTATTCTTCTCACAACCGTTTTCCTCTCTGTCACGTGAGGATGTGTCGGAGAATGTAAAATCGTGACACCTAATGTAAGAATAAATGCCCAATGGTTCGTCCAGGGTTAAAAAAAAAAAAAAAAATTGTGATCCCTACTCGGAGTTGCTTTTCTTCTCTATAATTGAAGTAAAATGGTGTGTTCTGGTGCATTTTGACAGAATATTTAGACTTCGAAGATGATATTTAATGATGCCCAAAAATGAACTGAATTTTCCATGTCATCTGTCTGTCTGATCAGAAGCCTAATTAAAGAAATTGACTGACATTCACCTGTTTTATCGAGGTCAAATTCAGCATTAATAGCAATAATTTTTAAAGGAGGGAAGATGGGCTCTCCAAATTCATCATACTTGTGCAATTGCTGACTGACTAGAAGCCTATCCTAGTTGACTGAACCTATTTTCTCAAGGTTATATACTTTATATTATGATATAACATGAAATATAGCCAGGCATTCTAAATTGATACCACATATGCAACTGATGATGTACCTGAAGTCTATGAATATGACGGACATTGACCTATTTTCTCAAGATCAAAAACTGTTACATGTCACATGTTAACTGCCAACATACAGTCCAAATCTAACGTTGTCATCATTTTGTTGTGGCTGTGGCTGTGGTTGTCTTTCAGAACAATCTAGCGAATTTTGCATGTGTTCCAACAGCCTCAGCTTTCAACAGTAAGTTAAAACCATGCTGTATCGGCTGAGCTGTTGAAACACTCTCCATTTCCAAGCTCTGACATACTGCATCACTGTCAAAATATGGGTACCATGACAGAGTGATAGATCACACAGCCAGTGAAGGTTCCTGATTTACATTGAATGTCGTTATTGCCTAAGTAGTATTAGCAGCATTTTACAACAACAACAATTTGCTGACTTACAGTGAAAAAATCATAGTGAAAGGTATTTATTTTTTGTTGTTTTTCATTTTTATTTGCTGGCATTATTTCAGATAGAATATAACAGCCTAATTCTTACAATCAGGAATAAAAAGGTGGTTGAAGTCTTTATGTTCAAACTTTCATGGGAAATATAAAAGTGGCAATTTGAAATTTTATTTTTATTCGATTTTTTAATGTCGGTGAGCCCATGAAACGCAAAATAAAGTTGGTGTTGCCTCACACTGGGTTTCGCCCGTTGGTGAAGAAATCCCTTCTCAGAGGCACTTCTACCAGTGATGATTCCTGATTGCTCATCCTCCAAGGGTATGTGCCCTACACACTGTCCCATCCTAAAAAAATTGCCACCCCTAATAGCGGGTGTGCCCAAATTGGGGAAATCTAAAGCCCTGTGAGTATGTGTTACAAAATTATCTGGGGAAATGCTCTTCGCCCGTTTTTCAAACGAGCTTTCATTATTTTCAAAATAATGAACCAATTCATACAAAATTTATAGTTTTATAAAGCTGAAAGAATTGTCTTCAAATTGATATCACGATGCAGCCCCTGAGCCCTCGGGAACTAATTGTGCTTTATAAACCTCTCTGAGACAAATCCATAGTAATTTCGTGGAGCTTTTTATACGCCCGCCAAAAGGCGGATGTACTATGTGATGGCGGTTTCCGTCCATCTGTCCGTTCCTCATGTCCGGTCTATATCTGGGACAATTTTCTATCTACAGTTCCAATTTTTGGTGAGTGGATACCCTATGGGGAGACGATGTGTCGTGTACCAAAATGAAGGTCGAAGTCAGAGGTCAAAGGGCACTGGCCTAAAAAAAACAGGAAATCACTGAAGTGTTCGTGTCAGGTCTATATCTGTGAATGTTTTCTTTCCACAGTTGCAATTTTTTGTGAGTGGATGCGCTAGGTGGAGACTGTGTCGCATACCAAAATTGAGGTAGAGGTCAAAGGTCACTGTTGCCCGAAATCAGGAAATCATTGATCATTGATAGTTTTCTATCTACAGTTCTAATTTTTGGCGATTGGATGGCGATGTGTTGCATACTAAATGTAGGTCGAGGTCAGAGGTCAAAGGTCAGTGTGACCGAAAAATCAGGAAATCATTAAAAATTTCTAATTTTTTGTGAGTGGATTCAATAGGGGGAAATGAAGTGTTGCATACCAAATATTAGGTCAAGGTCGAAGGTCAAAGGTCACTGTGACCCCAAAATCAGGAAATTATTAAAAATAACATTTTTTTGTGTCGGTAGATACATTAGGGGGACACGATGTGTCACCTACCAAAATGTAGGTCAAGGTCACTGTGTCCCCAAAATCATGAAATTGTTAAAAATCATGATTTTTTTAGTCCATTGAGAAATTAAGGGAAACTGTTTTGTCATGTACCAAAATTTAGATCCAGTTTAATAGTCAAGGTCAAAGGTCAGTGTCACCGAAAAATCAGGAAATCATTAAAAATTACTAAGTTTTTGCGAGTGGATTCAATAGGGGGAAATGAAGTGTTGCATACCAAAAATTAGGTCAAGGTCGAAGGTCAATGGTCACTGTGACCCCAAAATCAGGAAGTTATTAAAAAAAATTTTATTTTTGTGTCAGTAGGTGCATTTGTGGGACACGATGAGTCACATACTAAAAATGTAGGTCAAGGTCAAAGGTCAAGGTCACGCTGACTCCAAAATTGTGAAATTGTTAAAAATCAAGATTTTTTGTGTACATTGAGAAATTACGGGGAGACGGTTTGTCATGTACCAAAATTTGGCTCACGGTCAATAGTCAAGGTCACTGTGACCCAGAATCAAGGTCAGAGGTCAGTGTGACCAAAAAAATCAGGAAATCGTTAAAAATTACAAATTTTTTGTGAGTGGATTCAATAGGGGGAAATGAAGTGTCGCATACCAAAAATCAGGTCAAGGTCGAATGTCAACGGTCACTGTGACCCCAAAATTAAGAAATCTTCAAAAAGTACTATTTTTTTGTGTCCGTAGATACATTAGGGGAACATGATGTGTCACATACCAAAATATAGGTCAAGGCCAAACGTCGAGGTCACTGTGACCCTTAAAAATCATGAAATTCATAAAAATCATGATTTTTTGTGTGTCCATTGATACATTGAGGGAAGACGATGTGTCGTGTTCCAAAATTTAGGTCAAGGTAATGAGGAAATCATTAAAAATAACTTTTTTTTCTGCCAGTAGATACATTAGAGGGACGTGTGTTACATACCAAAATGTCGATCAAAGGTCAAGGTTACTGTGACCCCAAAATCAAGAAATCATTAAAAGTCACAATTTCATATGAGGTCGTGTAATGCGATGTTGCGTTCTGTCCATTCATCCATTAACATTTGTTGTCCGTGCGATATCTCTAGTTTCAAGGTATGGATTGGTACCAAACTTTGAGTATACCTTACTCGCATGGCAAAGTGGAGTCCTACATTTTGAGATCAATTTGTCAAAGGTCAAGGTCACAGTCCCCCCAAAACTGAATCAAGTTTAGCTGACTAAATGTGTAAGGTTGGAATATTCAGAGTTCTCTCCCCTAGATCTATATGGCATTTGTCCTGTGGAGTTTTCTCCCATGTTTGAAACAGCTACATTCAGTTAAACTGTTGTGAAATAGAAACCATACATTTAATAATTTAAGGGTTAGAGGGGTCCTTTATGAACTTCATACCTGTTTATTAACTCAAGAACAAAGGTTTACTTCATCACTTTCTTCTTCCTTCATGAAAAATTCTCTCGGCTGAAAGGAATCCATTTGCAGGAAAACTACTATTTTCTTGTGTTTGATTATGGTCGATTTCAGTGTGGGATATGTGAGCTCTCGGCTCTTGTTTCAAGGTCAACTAGTTAACAAGAGTTAAGCCCATTTTAGTTTAATCATTCAATATAAGATGTGATATATGTCACATTCTTAGAAGCACAAAGTCGTAGACCTTTCTCTGGATTGCTAGCTATCAATTGGAATCAAGGCTATTAAACAACCTTGAAATTTGGACCAATGTAATTCCAGATATACGGGCGTATTTTGAAGCCCCTTGGGCTCTTGTTCATGATTGACACAGTTCAAGAATATGAAAGGTTTCCAGTATGGGCTATTTAACTGATTAATCTTAATTATTTATGTAAGATGGGAAAGTCCCACGTTAGAGACTAATTTTACAAGAAAAGGGTGGGAAAGGTGCTTGGGGTTAGAATCATCTATTACCACTTCCCGAGAAAACAACACAACGCCGAATTTGTGTGGTAAATAAAGTTGGCCTGTATTTGTCTTGTATATAGAGATAGGTACCTGTATAAAAACAGCACTGGTCAGTTTGGCTGAAATGGCCAAAGTGTGCATATTTAATATAATATTTTAATTATTATATATTAATGCAATATTATCAGGATATAGAAGGGGTCAGAATATTAGATGGGAATAAGGTAAGTTAGAGTGAATTTTCCTAACTCTCTCTGTACCATGTGTACCGGCATTTTTAACAGATTTAAGCTGGTACCAACACCAGTCACGAATATGAATGAAGCAAAGATATACTTATCATCACCTACAGTTTCAAAGACGATACTCCATCTTTCGAACAAGATATAATATGATGAAAATATTCGTCTGAATATTCCAAATTTTTGTGCGCCAATGACAGGCAACCATTCATCTATATTCCTACCGATACGGTACAGAGAGTGTTAATATAGGAAAGGTAAGTATTGTGACTGATAAGATACAACATGGTGTTAAAAACAGAATCAGAGATCGGCTGAGTAGTCACTTTTGATTATATATATATATTGGGATTATATATATAACAATTTTAAATACAGGAATTAGTTTCAAACACAATAGCATACAATAACTGTGTAATTGATAGCCCATTTGGCTATACCGCCGGTGCCATTGGCATTTAATGAAAACCATATAACTCTGTCAGGGATGGTCAAGGGGACATCACTCTGATTTTCGCGCGCATACAAGAAAATGATTACCGCGAATAACCAGACATTTTACAAAGTAACACCAGTCTCGAAGTTTACATCTGATAACATACAGGTAACACTGGGAAACATGTGTATGGTGTATTAACCAAGTAAAGAACAATTTAACTGCATTGTGCAAATGGTGCGCGAATAGGATATGTTAACATTGTGCTGATATTTAGCCGCCCATGAGGTTGAACGTATGTACATGTATAATACATATTTACATGCAGCAAAGCAGCCCTATTGCCTGCCATTCCCCAGAAGATTTATGTTTAAGCACAGCCTTAAGCATTCTATGAGTGTGCTACATGAAACACTGCCATCCTTCCAAAACACCATCAGTCATGTCAGTGAATATGGGGAACAGATTTATATTACTTAGACCAGTAATACAATGTTTGGGTGGTCATAATATATATATAGCACCCATTTTGGGATGGCAAATCAGGATGATTTACTGCAGGTATACGAAATGGTATCCTCATAGCACGGTAAAAATAACGCATGTTATTTCAAGTTACAAACAGTAACACTAAAATGTTTGATCACACGCTTTCTGTTGTTTATAAGCTCGGTATAGTGTTGATGAATCGATATAAATTGACTGATCGGTTTATTGTATGATGCCAGTAGCATACATATACTTGTTGTTCGCATAGTATGATATATGTTGATGAACAAGAGACATGCTAAATTATTGGAACATTAATAAAGTATATAGTACAGTAACTGGGCATATAGTAAAATTGAGTCCCAGAATTACATGTACATGTATACTCTAGTTTATTAATAAAATGCTCCCAGACAATGCGCAATTTAATAATGGAGCCAGGTTTCAAATTATGGCTGATGTGTGGTACCAAAACAGCAGCCCTTGAAAGATAGCTTGCTGAACTCCAGCTTTAATTTGACCCAATGTGGCAAAGTTGATAGCCACCAATTTTCGCAAGAATAATATGGAATATTATTTTATAGTAGCAGGTCTCTGTCACCAAACATATAAAGAGCATAATATCAACAAATCTTCATGGATCCAGTAGAATATATACTAGGAATACTTTAAATTTATACTTTAAAGCTCCATGATAGAGACAGCGCTATGCATTTATGGCATCGCGTGCAATGTACAATCAATGACAAGTTCGGTAAATGTAGGTGAAAGTCGGTGAAAAGTTGCCCAGATGCTGTGAACTCAATGTATAAACAGGGTCAATTCACCCAGTAATTCTAGCGGGAAGTTTAGAAGTTTGCCTATAAATTCAGGCCCATACATAAGCCATAAACATAATTTATTTGACAAGAAAAGAGCTCAGTTTATCACTTCCGCATTCCGATGTCAGCATGGTTTTGTTTTTGTCTCGCCAAATATCACGAGAGGTCACGGGGTCTCACATTACACCGTGATGACGCAATGCACCGAAGTTTTTGACAGCCGAAGGAGGGACATCCAACAAAATCTTACTCCATCCTGAGTGGCGAGGTCCTGTATGGTGAGCTCGCCACTGGGGACGGTATTTGTTTTCTCCGAAACCAGGCGGTCTTGAGGCGAAGCATGGCCTCGCCATACGGGACCGCTCAACCACAGTTTGAGATCAACCGTTGTTTCTGGAATTCAGAGCGTCTTAATAAAAAAACATATGAAAAACATAAAAGCTATGATTGATGATCCATATTTTCTTTTATACCGGGCCGTACACGGTATTATGTCATGGAATTTCCAAGGGTTCCACCATGAATTGCAAATCGCTGGACGTCTTGTTAGCTTTTAGATTTGAGTCTTTTGTAATTTGCTCACAAACACGTTTATTTATGGTTTTGTACCCCTCGGCCAAAATTTGGCCGAAGGGTATTGTCGTCGTCATGTACGTCCGTCCGTCTGTCCGTCCGTCTGTCCATCACACCTTTCTCGTTAACAAGATATCTTTAGAACTATTTACCCTAGGCACACCAAACTTGCAGTGCACATCCATATATGCTCATGACCCAGAACCCTATTGAATCTGGACCCGATTGGTTGAAAACTTTGGCTGGCGGTCATATTTAATTTATGTGAAATCATTAATCTTGTGTATCTCCGGTACCATTTCACTGTTCAGTGTGAAACTGGGTATAGATCATCGATGCATCAAGAAACTTCAAGGAATGACCAATCCAGTTTCCCTGATTCGGTGGAAACCTTGGCGGCCATCTTTAATTTATGCAAAATCTTCAATGATATATATCTCTGATACCATTCAAGTGTTCTATACGAAACTTGGTATACAGCATCGATGTATCAAGAGATCTGCAATGTATAGCCACATCAGTTCCTCTGAGTGGCGGGAAGGATGGGCGGCGATCTTTAATTTATGCGAAATCATTAATGATCTCTCTGATACCATTCAAGTGCTCGATGTAAAATTTGGTATACATCATCGATGCATCAATAGACTTACGATAAATGACAGTTCTGGTGTTTCTGATTGGGCGGAAACCTTGGTGGCCATCTTTAATTTATGCAATTTTTTTAATGATGTATATCTTTGATACCATTTCAGTGTTCTATATGAAACTTGGTATACAGCATCGATGTATCAAGAGACTTGCAATGAATAACTACATCAGTTCCTCTGAGTGGCAGGAAGGATGGGCGGCCATCTTTAATTTATGCGAAATCATTAATGATCTCTATCTCTGATACCGTTCAAGTGCTCGATGTAAAATTTGGTATACATCATCGATGCATCAATAGACTTACAATAAATGACAGTTCTGGTTTTTCTGATTGGACTGATACCATTTCAGTGTTCTATATGAAACTTGGTATACAGCATCCATGTATCAAGAGACTTGCAATGAATAACCACATCAGTTCCTCTGAGTGGTGGGAAGGATGGGCGGCCATCTTTAATTTATGCGAAATTATTAATGGTCTCTATCTCTGATAACTTTCAAATGCTCGATGTAAAATTTGGTATACATCATCGATGCATCAAGAGACTTATGTAATGAATACGGGTTTCTCTGATTGGACGGTAACCTTAGAGGCCATTTCTAATTGCAAAATGTTTCATAATCTGTATATTTGTCACTTGACTGCTCGGTGCTCCTGAAGTCTTAGTTCAAATTGAATACATTATGAATGGCTGGCGCCCAGAGCCGAGGGGTTTTCAGATGCGCAGCTTCGTATTTTGTTTTAATTTCATCATCCCTATAGCAGTACAGGAACCTATATATTTCTCGTTATTTACTTCCTTATGTTCACATCGTCAGGCCCACATATGGATAGTGGATATAAATTCCCACCTCGGGTTAATTTAGAATTTGATTCCCGCGCAATGGGAAAATTTTCCTCTGGCCATGCAGTCTTGTCATTTCTAATAAACCCTCACAATATATTAAAATCCACTAGCCAACAAACTCTTAGAGTTACTGCTTATATTTGAAAGATCATTGCTTCCAGCCGAAATAGTACACAGATAATATAGGTGTGGACTCGTGGAATAAAAGCAAGTGTCCAGTCATTGACTATCCATTCCTATTGTCCGTGCATGGATTCCCCAGAGACCCTGCACTCAAGGGCTTCTTAATTACCCGGGGTGGAAAGTCTTACATTTATTGTTTTTGAACACACAAGACATACATATTTCAACACCATGAGGTAAGTTTGGATGTAAAGTATGATTTTGCAAATAAATCATTTCTCATTCTCATATAATTATTAAACTGGGCGATCAAGACATAAAAAATATTCGACTTATGGTTGTCCAGCAGGCATGTGTCAAACATGAAGAAGTGGCATGCAGACTCAATCCAGATAATTTTGCAGTGCACCTCAGATCTGCGATATCACGTGTAATTTATTCATACAAGGTTTGCCAAATGTATCCAGTCTTGTGCTGGTGTAATCAGTCTCCAGTTGTAATCCTATCATAGATTACAAGAAGTTATTATACAAATATAAGCCAGATAACAAAGACGTCCTCCGTGTCGAGGTTCTCCATGGCGAGCTCGCCACTCAAGACTGGTAAGATTTTGAACCCGTATCAGGACATCAGGTGTTTTGAGGTCTAAAATATGGATCAAAACTCGTAAAACTGTCTGGTAGGGATGCTAAAATGATAAATTATCATATCTAGTTTCCTAATCAGCTAACTTAGCGCTTACATCAGTGAACGTCACGTAAATTCACGTTGCAGTGTGACAGATGGGGAACCCGAGACGTCAAAATTCTGGTCACTTCTCTCATCTAATTTTACCAGAAACATGCCAAAATATCTCTAAAATGTTTCCAAATATTTTTGGAATATCTGAAAACCCCTCGGCTTTCTTTTTATCTGTTTATGGGATCTTTTCTGCGCATCTGAAAACCCCTCGGCTCTGGGCGCCAGCCATTCATAATGTATTCAATTTGAACTAAGACTTCAGGAGCACCGAGCAGTCAACAACAACAACACTTCAGCAGAGGATATAGTGTAGGTTCTGTGTTTATTTTTGCCGCCAGGGCGAAACTGGGGATTCACCTGTATAAAAACAGCACTGGTCAGTTTGGCTGAAATGGTCAAAGTGACCAGTCCCGCCAGTAATAAATTGATTTGATTGGTTAATGAACCATTAAGTCCTAGAGGGGGGGTCATTGGAATCGGCGAAAATGTCATGTGCCAAATATGATAAAAATGGGACAAGGGGCCTGTTACAAAATTTTGCCTTTATTTAACAATAAATATTAAATATTTATTCTTGCCAATAAATGAATATGTATACAATCAGAACCTCCCAGGACTTTTTTTTTTCCAAAAGAACACTGATTTTTTGTAGATATAAATAATAATTTAGTAACAACCATAGCTTACCCTACTATGCAGAGAGCAAGGTGGTTACACTTAATCAGGTCAGTTTAATACAAGACATCAACACGAAAGAATATACATGTATGTAGAAAGTTCTAGAAATTAAAAATTTACATGAATTCATCAGAGATTTTGTATATTCAAATTGCGTTGAAATATAGACCCCTACCATTCAGAAGCAACTAAAATTCTTCAGTTATAATTTTCACTCACAATGTGTATATTAATTGAGATTCAACATGTCATATGTTCACATCCCATGGTTTTGGAGGACTTAGTTTCAGTGATTCAACCTAAACACAGCCTGCAACTTAGCATGACAACAATGCTCGGCTGTCAACGTGAGCCATTTTGTGAACTTTATTATGGCACGTGAGTGTAGCAGTAACATGGATAATCCAGTTTAATTAGCCCATCTTGTAAATAATCCCTATAAATCAGAGGTGATGAAATTTGCTCATCTAGTTGCATGGCAATGTAGAGCTTTGTATATGCCACAAGTTATCAGTTACCAGTTCTTAAATTTGATCCATTGAGTTATTTGGCTGTCAACATTTGCCATATGTTTAACTGCACGTACAGTACTATACATGGCTTACATGTATGATTACATTTTTTTTATGGCATTTGCCATTTGCTATGGACTGCTGTTCAAAGCTAATTCCGAACTTGCACAAACTTCAAGTCAATCCTTTCATAATAGAGCTGCGCCGATAGCATCCATTGCTTTGGGCAGCAGTTTACAGCAGATCATTCATTCAGTCTCTTTCCTGTCTCTTTAACCTAGAGTATATTTTTAATCAATAACTGCACTATTTTGACCTGAAGTTGCCAAGATTATTATAAATGTAAGCATAACGGTCTTTTCTTAAAATATTAGGATAATTTGATCCATATTTATCTTATTTACACCAGTTATCAATAGTTAAAAAAACCAAAACCCCTTGTTAAAGAGATAGGAAAGAGGGTGGTTGAATGAACCACTGTGAACTGCTGTCTCAGTGCACCTGTCATTACTCTCGGTGCAGCTTTAAGTTTAAAAATTAACTTGTGCCAGTCTGAAACTGAGCTAAATGGCTGGCTTAGATATACAGTAACCTGGTCTCTTCTGGCATGTGCTAAGCCATCTATCCATTATATCTCATAAAACAAGTGACTTGTTATAATTCCATACTATGTACTTTATTCAGATTGAGAGGTTACAGGATAAAATAGATGACATGGATACATATTCAAGTTCCATGGAAACAAAATACCAGGATGTAAGTATTCAGAGCATATGGATTTCCATAGAAATTCCACTGCATCAAAGGACAGCTTGCAGTTTGGAGGTCATTCTAATTTTCAAAATAAAATCTTGTATTTTCATTGGTTCATGCAGAAAATTTGAATAGCATCTCACCAATCAGAGAGTTTCTGTAAAGTTTTGTTCCATGAGTATACATGTAGTAGTGAATATGCTTTACGATGAAATTTTTGCTTCTGGATAATACCATTCAATATATACAGGAGACAAAGTTGCATGTCTGTTCAACTCTGTAAAGAACGGAAATGTCTGATTCTGATTTCTTAGAGCTGGAACATTATCATTACATATGTTACAGTATCTGTTGATAGTGGAACTTCACACTTTGATATGATATATCAATGATGCAGCAGTATCTTTGAATGTGTACCATACCGTTGAGGTTTAGCCGTTACACATCCACTGTTGTTCTGGTCATTTTTTATTTTTTATTATTTTCAAGTTTTTTGGACAGAACCGTGTGAAATCCTATGCAAAGGTCTGATATCTCAAAATGAAAATTTTAACTTTGTCACTGGATACAAAAGTAAATGTGGATAGCCTTATTAAGGCATCCACTGGTTCAAGGATTTCAGTAAATGTGTAAGCAGAGTTGATCAAGCTGGATGCATGTTTACATCATAACTAGCTGCCACGGGTGACTTTTACTATCTCCCTATTAGGTTTGCTTTATGTTGATCATATCACCTACAATTTAGTTATAGATGTCCACCTTTTTGGTATTATACATGTATTTGTTGATGTGCAGCATTAATGCAATACACATGTACATTGATGAGCTGAAAAAATGTCTAAAAATGATATTCTTTTACACTTCAGGGCATCAGAGAGCTCTCAGAACACAGGAATCAGACAGAAAACTTGACGATACAGATGGAAAGTCTCAATGAACAAGTCCAGTTCTTAGAGACTAGAAAACACCAGGTTTGATTTACATTTTGAAGTTTCATTGTCCCCCGCTACTTAGTAGGGGGGGGACTTAGAAACACCGGTGTCCGTAATTCCGTGATTCCGTAAGATTTTCTTGTCCGGACAATAACTCGTGAACGATTTAACCGATCAACTTCAAACTTGGGGTATGCCTTGACATTGGCGAGAGGACGGTTGGGATTGTTTTTCAGCAATGTACATAATCCAATATGACCGCCGTCAGCCATATTGGATTATAAGCAGTTGGATCTTAGATTTTCTTGTCCGGACAATAACTCGTGAACGATTTAACTGATCAACTTCAAACTTGGGGTGTGCCTTGACATTGGTGAGAGGACGGTTGGGATTGTTTTTCAGCAATGTGCGTAATCTAATATGGCCGCCGTCAGCCATATTGGATTATAAGCAGTTGGATCTTGTCCGGACAATAACTGGAGTACGATTCAACTGATCTACTTCAAACGTGGGGAGTGCCTTGACATCGGTGAGAGGACAGTTGGGATTGTTTTTCAGCAATGTGCATAATCCAATATGGCCACCGTCAGCCATATTGGATTATAAGCAGTTGGATCTTAGATTTTCTTGTCCGGACAATAACTCGTGAACGATTTAACCGATCAACTTCAAACTTGGGGTGTGCCTTGACATTGGGGAGAGGACGGTTGGGATTGTTTTTCAGCAATGTGCGTAATCTAATATGACCGCCGTCGGCCATATTGGATTATAAGCAGTTGGATCTTCAGGGCATGAATTTACCATAAAACTTTATCAGACCATCGGGCTGGTATATTTCATTATACAATCCGTAATTCAGTGATTCCGTAATTCCGTAAGATTTTCTTGTCCGGACGATAACTCCTGAACGATTTAACCGATCAACTTCAAACTTGGGGTGTGCCTTGACATTGGCGAGAGGACGGTTGGGATTGTTTTTCAGCAGTGTACATAATCCAATATGGCCGCCGTCAGCCATATTGGATTATAAGCAGTTGGATCTTAGATTTTCTTGTCCGGACAATAACTCGTGAACGATTTAACCGATCAACTTCAAACTTGGGGTGTGCCTTGACATTGGTGAGAGGACGGTTGGGAGTGTTTTTCAGCAATGTGCGTAATCTGATATGGCCGCCGTCAGCCATATTGGATTATAAGCAGTTGGATCTTGTCCGGACAATAACTGGAGTACGATTCAACTGATCTATTTCAAACTTGGGGAGTGCCTTGACATCGGTGAGAGGACGGTTGGGATTGTTTTTCAGCAATGTACATAATCCAATATGGCCGCCGTCGGCTATATTGGATTATAAGCAGTTGTATCTTAGATTTTCTTGTCCGGACAATAACTCGTGAACGATTTTAACCGATCAACTTCAAACTTGGGGTGTGCCTTGACATTGGTGAGAGGACGGTTGGGAGTGTTTTTCAGCAATGTGCGTAATCTGATATGGCCGCCGTCAGCCATATTGGATTATAAGCAGTTGGATCTTGTCCGGACAATAACTGGAGTACGATTCAACTGATCTATTTCAAACTTGGGGAGTGCCTTGACATCGGTGAGAGGACGGTTGGGATTGTTTTTCAGCAATGTACATAATCCAATATGGCCGCCGTCAGCCATATTGGATTATAAGCAGTTGGATCTTAGATTTTCTTTTCCGGACAATAACTCGTGAATGATTTAACCGATCAACTTCAAACTTGGGGTGTGCCTTGACATTGGTGAGAGGACGGTTGGGATTGTTTTTCAGCAATGTGCGTAATCTAATATGGCCGCCGTCAGCCATATTGGATTATAAGCAGTTGGATCTTATCCGGACAATAACTGGAGTACGATTCAACTGATCTACTTCAAACTTGGGGAGTGCCTTGACATTGGTGAGAGGATAGTTGGGATTGTTTTTCAGCAATGTACATAATCCAATATGGCCGCCGTCAGCCATATTGGATTATAAGCAGTTGGATTTTGTCCGGACAATAACTGCAGTACCGTACGATTCAACTGATCTACTTCAAACTTGGGGAGTGCCTTGACATCGGTGACATGGACCTCTATGGTCGATTTTTTGCTTTGACTTTTTTTTGTTCAGTCCAACCTACAGAGAACTAAATTATTTGCCAAACTAAACTTAGGATACATAGAACAGATTGTTGTGGCAAATCTAACCCAGCAAACTTGGAACAAAATTGTTTTTTTTTTATTCTGAAATCCTCGCCGCCAACTTCAGACATCTATGTTAACACAAGTCTGGCACTCGCACACTTTTAGTTCTATTGCCAACCTGTCTCTTTGCTTGCAATGCCTGGGATACTCCACTGCAGAAAAATGCAAGAAGTTTTTTTAAAGTTGTCCCCACACACTCCAAAATTGATCAAGCTAACTTGTTTCTGTCATTTGAGTTGGGTTGATGGTATGGATAAGTTCAGTGTTCAATATAAAAAAATTCACTCTCTGCAAGCCACATTGGTGTTGGCTGGCTCAAATCTCACTTGTTTCTTTCCTTTTTATACGACTGGCATGCAACGAGGTCTTATGATGTGATAGTGATTTCTGTGCATCTGTCCATCCGTACATTGTTGTACGTGTAATATCTCCAGTTCCAGATGATGGATTGGTACCAAACTTCGGGTATACCTCACCAGTTTAGGGCAATCCCGCTCTCTAAAATGGAGGTAAAAAAGGTAGTTTTCGCTCATTAAATCAGTTCACATAATGAATTCAGCAAAATCCTCTTGAGCTGCACACAGACATGTATATCTGCATCGAATAGTAGTAAAAAAATTAATTGTCATCTATCTATTTTGCATAATAATAGGACAAACATCTGTCGTGCTGTTTAAACAACATTGACTGGTTTCTCAAATGGCAAAATAATTTTAGGACATGGAACAATATATAAGTTAGGCCTTTTTTTTTTTATTGATTGGTTTACGGATCCGCCGACCTTCATTTTGCCAAAAGTGAAATAAAAATAAAATTGGATTTTCGATTTTTTTTTTATTTCTGTCGTATCCGCCGACGTGTCACATTTGCTGACCTCTCTGTCGGAAGAATAAAAACATAAAATTCGCAATATTGGTCTCATTTTAATACTTGCTGTGCGTAAAACATCTTATATAAATTCTTCACGGTCGAGTTCGCACGAGTTCAACACTCTCACACTCTGCAGACATCTTGATCTTGGAGGCGGGTTACTTCCCTTGGTTACAGTGGTGGTGGTTTCCGACTTCCAGGTTACCTTCGGCTGTAGTTCGGGGGCCAGACATGACATCATTTCAACGGCGCAGTGTTTGAAGCCAAGATGGCGGGTTCGGCTTCGCGGTGGTTTTCACTGACTCTTAGACAGGACGCGACCGTCCTTTTGAAGGGCTTTGTCGGTCCAGTAACTGCTGGGACGGTGGGGGACTTGGTCTTGAAGGAGATCAGTGACAACTGACGACATATCTGCCGGCCTGTCTGTCCAAAATAACAGCAGGAAACATGACTTGTCCTGTCAACACCCCTATTGAAGTGTTGGTTTCACGCAAAGCGACTGATATTGTCGCTTGGTTGAAGGAAACGTCCGTCATTGATCTTTTGGTAAATGTCTTGTAATTATTACACTGGCTATTACCTGGATTTGACATATCATTTTTTTTTTTGACCGCCCTCTCGTGTCTAAGAAGTTTGTCAGAAAGTAAAAATAAATAAAGTGTGGAGGCTTGATTTTATTTTTATTTTTTCCCATCCTCCATCTGGACATTTTTGCCAGAAAAATCCGTAAACCAATTAATAAAAAAAAAAAGGCCTTAATGTGCCTGAAGTTTTGAAGCATTGGTTAATTAGGTATCAAAAGTTATTGGGCAAAACAACACTTTTTACCTCCATTTTACAGAGCGGGATCACCCTAAAATGCTCACCCATGGGACAAAGTGGAACCCTATTCATTTTGAGGTCAAACCGTCAAAGATCAGTCAACCTGGCCGAAAAATCTGCAAATTATTGAAAAGCTTTATGTTTGGGCTATGAGTACAGTTTTGATTGTACGATTTGCCTTATTTGGCTAAAGGTTATTGTCTGCTTGGTCTGCCCACCTTGAAGGATCAGAGCCATGTTTTCCAAATTCATATACCAGTAATATGCAACTGGTGATGGGTCAGAAACTTATTTGATCCAAATAGAATTCTAGTATTGGTAATAACTATTGAAGGATTGGAGTCAGGCACTCCAAATTCAGTTTATATCTGCAGACTGGAAGCCTTTCCAATTTGACTGAACCTGACCTGTTTTATCAAGGTCAAATTCTAGTTACGGTAATTCCCCTAATAATTCAATCACAGGAAGTTCACTTTTCAACTCTGTTAATAGTGTTATTCAAACACAGAGAAAAACTAACAGTCCCATTTTTCTTTCAAATTCAAGAAAAGCCATATAATGACAAAATGTGACACTTTTTAGTTGTTGCCATGAAGAATATTGCCAGATATATGCCGTTTTTGTTGCACTTCCGGTGATCAAATTATTAGAGGAATTACCGTAATACAGTATGTTTGAAAGGGTTATAGTTAGGCTTTCCAAATTCATATTACTTGTGTCACTGGTGGTGGATAGAAGCAAATACAAGTTCACAGACGACTTATTTTATCATGAAGTAGCAGGAACACAACTGGGCTGGGTGGTGCTTAGTTGGTTCGTCGTGATATAGCTGAAATATTGTTGAAAGCGATGTTAAATGCTATTCACTCACTTATTTTATCATGGTCAAATTTGAGTTAATCCATTATGTTTTAAGATTATAGCTAGTCTTTCCAAATTTATACTACTGTTGATGGGCTAGAAGCTTGTACAAGTACCAGTTGATCAGTTATAAGGAGAGTACACTTGTTCTCCATCACTCTCCTAAATGATTCTCTAGGAGAGCTTTTGATCACTCTCCTCAAAACTGCCAATGCAATGGAGAGTAATATTGCAGAAACTTATCACTCTTGCATCACTCAAGTAAAGCAAAATCCAGTTGAGCGATCAATAGCTCTCGCAGATTTGATAAACTAGAGAGATCGGTTGACCGACTCTGACCTATTGTTTTTTATCTCGCCTTACGAAGTAAAGGGGAGATATTGTGAGGGGGGGGAAAGAGGATGTCGTCGTCGGTGTCGGTGTCCCCTGCCTGGAAATGATAAGGTTTTTGGTTTAGCAAATTCAAATTTTTTTTTAGAAAAATTAGAAAAAATATTTAAAAAATAAAAAAAATATGGGGTGTGGGTATGCCACCTGCGGGTACAACCCCTGGGGTGCTCCAATGTTAAAATCCCTATGATAGAGTTTTGCGTTTAGCTGAAGTGCACATGTACATCTGTACTTAGAAAGTTTGTTGCAGTTGTCAGCTATCATTGGAGGATTATGAAACTTGGTACACATGTTTCTTATGATCAGAGGATGTACCTGTGCTATTTTTGAGAAGAAATATTAATATTTGATTCCCAAATCGTAAACCTGCTTTAATTAATGCCTTAATCTCCATTAGGCAGCACAATTCAAACCGTAGAAAACGGAAGTTAAAACTAAAAGTTATCTCCCCTAGAGGAGAGTTGTCCGCCCCTAGGGGAGCTCTCCCATCCATCCCAGTGGAGTTACTATAAAAGGCTCTGCTCAAAACATTCCTATCCTCTTTCTCCTGTTTGTACTCGACAGTGCACATCTAAGGAAGTGTTTGAATTGAGTCCGTCATGCCCGCGGTTCGTGAAGAACGGACCTCTCGTTTGATTGCTGCTGTTGCTCGTCGTCCGGGCGTCGCCACGGATCGTAGACAGAGACGGGGTCGTACTTCCAATACCACCCAACAGGATGGGGGTCCTTGGGGTAATTTTCGTGGCATCGACAAACCTCCACGTTGTGAGAGTTTTGAAGGAGGGCTTCCTATTCAATTTTCAGTCGCTGCCCAAACTCATCGCTTGGCCTCGTCCCTCCCGTCTGCCAGTTTCCGCAGGTCACTTACAGACACTTCTGTCATCGGTCACCACGCTCATCGACAAGGGAGCCGTCAGGGAGTTACCACGGACCGAAGTCAGCGTAGGTTTTTACAGCCACGTGTTTCTGGTACCAAAGAAAGATTCGGACCAGATGCGGATGGTGAGTGACCTCAAGGTATTAAACAAGTTTCATCTCATCACTCCCCCTCATTTCAAGATGCCTACTGTATCATCGATTCGGGCCCGCGTACATCATCGGGATTGGTTGGCCTCAGTCGATCTTCAGGACGCGTATCTTCATATTCCAATTCATCCACGTCATCGCCGTTACCTCCGCTTCACTATCAACGAACGTCGCTTCGAGTGGCAGGGCCTCCCGTTCGGAGTCAACATCGCCCCCTGGTTGTTTACCCGTATCACCTCACCAGTCATGGCATTTCTACACCTGCGAGGTATTCAAATCGAGGTTTATATCGACGACATACTCCTGTGGGCTGCGGACGAGTCCCGTCTCAACGCGCAAGTCCGGTTCACTCTGCTTGTTTTACGTCATCTGGGATTCATCCCTCATCCTCTAAAGTCGGAGTTGGTCCCGGCGCAAATTCGCCGATACATTGGAGCAGTATTCGATACTTGTCTACAACTGGTATACCCTCCAGAGGATCGTTGGAACAAGATTCAGCTGCTGATTCTAAAGTTTTTGTCATCAACGTCACGGACACGTCAGCAGTGGCAAAGTTTGGTGGGTTTACTTACTTCCACACAGGACCTTACTCCTTACGGCCGCCTGCAGGTGCGGCCTCTGCAGTATCATCTGTCTCCTTACCTACAGACATCTTCCCTCAACCCGGCGGTGCCGGTATTGACGTCTCTACATCCACATCTGATTTGGTGGCAGTCCCGGCACAACGTCATGCAGGGAGTACCATTCCGGTTTCCGGCCCCGGTTCACCATCTTTACACCGATGCTTCCGAGACCGGCTGGGGTGCCCATCTGGACGACTTGGAGGTGTCCGGCAGATGGTCAACGTTGGATGCCAGACTTCACATCAACCTTCTGGAGATGAAGGCAGTCATCCTGGCGGTTCAACATTGGAGTCAACGCCTCATGAATTCGTCTCTTCTCATCGCGACGGACAACTCCACGGTCACTGCCCACATCAACAAGATGGGTACCACCCGATCGCTATCAACGTTTCGTCTGGTGTGGGATCTGTACGACTGGGCTCTCATTCATCATTGTCATCTCCATGCTCGCCATGTTCCGGGTCGGCTCAATGTCTTAGCGGACAGCCTGTCTCGTCCAGACACCGTTCTTCAGACCGAGTGGCAACTTCATCCAGAGGTGTTCCAGCAGATCTCCAGCGTCTGGGAGTCACCCTTGATCGATCTGTTTGCGACGAGGAACAATGCCCAGTTAGCCCTTTTCGTCAGTCCGATTCTGGACCCTCAAGCCTTCGCCATCGACGCTCTGTCAATCAACTGGGACAACTTCCTAGCTTATGCCTACCCACCGATGGCCCTGATTCTGGAAGTTCTTCAAAAGATTTCTCGACACGACTGCATCATTCTGCTCGTAGTGCCGTGGTGGCCTCGTCGTCAGTGGTTCCCGGTTCTGGTCCCGCTTCTCACTGCCCCGCCACGTTGTCTCCCAGTTTGGCCCAGCCTGTTACGTCAACCGCACGGGATTCTCCATCACAACCCACGGTGGCTCAACCTACACGTCTGCAGACTATCCAGAATGCACTCTCAGTCCAAGGATTTTCAGCAGAGGTTGCACGGACGATGGTTTCAGCCAATCGATCTTCCACATCGCAGCTCTATCAGGCGAAATGGGCCTATTTCGTCTCCTGGTGCCGAGAACATGATGCCGATCCCGACTCTGCCTCTGTTTCCCTAGTAGCTGACTTCCTCCTTCACCTTCACCGTGATAAGAAGTTTCAAATCAGCACCATTGAAGAGTATCGATCTGCTCTGGCTAGGGTGTTACGTCTTACCTCCGGTACCGACATTAGCCTAAACGATAATATCTCTGCGCTCATTCGCGCTTTCGCATTACAGTCTCGCCGTACTCGCCAGCTGTTACCGAAATGGGATATCGGTGTGGTTCTGTGTGCTCTGATTCGTCCGCCCTTTGAACCCTTACATTCCGCCTCTCTAAAAGCTGTTTCTTACAAGGCTGCTTTTTTGGCGGCTTTTGCTTTGGCGTCTAGAGTGTCTGAACTTCATGCTCTTGAAAGATCTTCTATGACCTGGACGGCGGATTGGTCTCGCATTTCTTTTCGACCCATTCCGGAGTTTATCGCCAAAAATGAGTCTGTTCGTTTAGGTCCGTGCGCTCAACGTTCGTACTCCATCCCTGCGTTATCAGACTTCGTGCATGGCCTCGAAGACGACCTTTTGTTATGCCCTGTTCGAGCCATTCGCCACTATCTCACTCGTACCGATTCCGCTTGCGGCTCTCGGCGCCTGTTATTTCTGTCCCTTCGCCCGTCTGCAATGCGTGACATTACTAAGAATACCATTGCCGCGTGGTTGAAGAAGACCATTAGATGGTCTTATCAATTGGCCATTCGCTCCCCCTCTATTGTCTACTGCTTCTTCTCATGAGATTCGTGCCATCGCTACGTCATGGCCTTTATGGAAGAACTTGTCCCTCCATGACATTGTCCAGTCTTGTGCCTGGACGGCAAACTCCACGTTCACCAATTTCTATCTGAGAGATATGTCAGTGCAGTCAGATAGGGTGACCACGCTTGGGCCGCTGGTAGCTGCCCAGCACGTGGTCAAGTAAATTTTCAAAAAAGGGGGGGGGGGCGGCATTTTGTATCATCGCAGCAAGTCAGCCAACTTGCTGTATCATCTCATCTCATCTCTCAATCATAACATTTGTCTACATACGACATGATCACCTAAGAAGGAAGGAATAAGTCAGATGGCCGGCCATGGACTCTCAAATCATCAATCTAAGAGGCCTGACACTATGGTGAGTTTAATCTTTACCTTAACTGCAGATTTGCTTGTGTCATTTCAGGTTGAAACTGACTTCCTTCTAGATGATCTCAGCTGGGTGACCTACGCTCAACTCACAAGACGAAGAATTGACACTTTGCCAGTGTCAGCAACAGTCGAATAAAGTACAGAGAGTTGACGATTGCGTAGAGTTGACTCAGGGAGCAAACGCAGTCAACTCCAACGCATCCTACAAGACCTGTTCAACTTTCAAGGACCAAGTATGGAGAGTTGACATAAGACGGCTTGTGGACTGAGTGGTGTGGCTTGGCGCCCTCTAAGCTTCGGGCAGTATACGCTCTCCCCGTTCTTAAGGTCCAGCCAAGTATCTCCCTGTATGCACGGGCTTGCTGGCTATTACCCCCCCCAGGACATACAGTGCCTACCAAGAAGACCTTCTAGTAGCCTAAGGGGCCCGGGGTATCCTTCAACTTGGTAGAGTTTGTGTACCACACCACGAGCACAGCTACATGGATGGAGACACTCAAGATAAGTACAACTGTATCAAATCCATGAATTACCCTTTTACGTCTCTGACCAGGGTTCCACTTGTTGAGTATTAATGTCTCATGTTTATGCCCATGTCTGTGTCATCCCAGCGGTTACTTAGCCTGCTATTGGAGCTACAACAAGGCCGAGGTTCCCACCTCCATATGTTGGTACTGAGGCATTAATTAAAGCAGGTTTACGATTTGGGAATCAAATATTAAACATTTATAAACAATGTTTCTATTTGTTACCAAATCAAACCTGCTTTAATTTAATTGTCCCTCCCTTCCTTCCCCTCACTCCACGGCCTTGCTCACTACAGGTCTCGGTTGGTTACAATGAGAAAGAGGATAGGAATGTTTTGAGCAGAGCCTTTTATAGTAACTCCACTGGGATGGATGGGAGAGCTCCCCTAGGGGTGGACAACTCTCCTCTAGGGGAGATAACTTTTAGTTTTAACTTCCGTTTTCTACGGTTTGAAATGTGCTGCCTAATGGAGATTAAGGCATTAATTAAAGCAGGTTTGATTTGGTAACAAATAGAAACATTGTTTATAAATGTTTAATTTTTCTTCAAATTATGGCAAATGAATGAGTTTTCTGTTTAGGTGAATTGCACATGTAGGCCTCTACATGTATACATGTACATGTACATGGTAAGTTTGCTGTAGTTGTCAGCTGTGATTGGATGATTATGAAACTTGGAACACATGTTTCTTATGATTAGAGGATGTACGTGTGCTATTTTTGAGATGAAATATTAATTTTTCTCCAAATTATGGCAAATGAATGAGTTTTCTGTTTAGGTGAATTGCACATGTAAGCCTCTACATGTATACTTGTACATGGTGAGTTTGCTGCAGTTGACAGCTCTCATTGGATGATTATGAAACTTGGTACACATGTTTCCTATGCTCAGAGGATTTACCTGTGCTATTTTTGAGATGAAATATTAATTTTTCTCAAAATTATGGGAAATGAAGAATTTTGCGTTTACCTGAATTGCACATGTACATCTGTACACCGCAGTTTGCTGCAGCTGTCAGCTGTCATTGAACGATTATGAAACTTGGTACACATGTTTCTTATGATTAGAGGATGTACCTGTGCTATTTAGGAGATGAAATATTAATTTTTGTTCAAATATTGAGGATTTTGTCTAAGTAATCTGCCAATGATAATGTACATGTACACCTGTATATGGAAAGTTTTCTGAAGCTGTCAGCTTTCATTGGATGAGTTTGACACTTGCTACCCAAGTTCAATGTGATTCGAGGATGTGCATGTGCTATTTAAGAAATATGACATTAAATATGAATTTTTGTCCTAATTATTGGAGTTTAGACTTTGTACGTTTCCATTGATAAGGGTTCTCGTCAGATCACCGAAGTTAAGCAGCGTTGATCTCGGTCAATACTTGGATGGGTGACCGGGTGCTGTACTGGCTGGGCTGATCAGTGCCCAGGATAATAGGAACTGTGGACACTCTCGTGTTCTGGCACATGTAAGCACCGTCGTGATATGACTGAAAAAAGGTTGAAAACAACGTTAAATCCTAATCACTCACTCACCCCATTGATAAGGTTTTTGTTGGGCAAAAATTTACATGTAGATCTGTACATGGTAAATTTGTTGAACCTTTCGTGGGATGATTATAAAACTTGGTGGACATGTTTCATGTTTTTCTAGGTCAGAGCTGTCCTGCAGTAATCCCACACGGGACTGACCTATCCAGCAGTAATCCCAAATGACACTGGCCTATTCAGCAGTATTGTCACACGGGACTGACCTACTCAGCAGTAATCCCATACGCAACTCAACTATCCAACAGTAATCCCAGACCGGACTGGTCTATTCAGCAGTAATCCCATTTGGGACTGGCCTATCCAGCAGTAATCCCACACAGACTGACCTATCCAGCAGTAATTCCAAATGGCACTGGCCTATCCACCAGTAATGCCACACGGGACTGACCTATCCAGCAGTAATCCCAGACCAGACTGGCCTATCCAGCAGTAATCCCACAAAGGACTGGCCTATCCAGCAGTAATCCCACACAGGACTGGTCTATGCAGCAGTAAATCTCACACGGGACTGACCTATCCAGAAGTAATATGACGCTGGACTGCAATATGCAGCAGTAATCCCACATGGCACTGACCTATCCAGCCATAATCCTACATGTACATGGGACTGACCTATCCAGCTGTAATCCCGCACAGGTTAACCCTATCCAGCAGTAATCCCACACGGGACTGGCCTCCCCAGCCGTAATCCCACGCAGGATTGCCATATGCAGCAGTAATCCCACACTGGACTGTCTATGCAGCAGTAATCCCACACGGGACTATCCTATCCAGCATTAATCCCATACAAGACTCCTCTATCCAGCAGTAATCTCAGACGGGACCGGCCTGTCCAGCAGTAATGCTACTTGGGACTGGACTATCCAGCAGTAATAACACACGGGACTGGTCCATCCAGCAATAATCCTACACAGGACTGGCCTATCCAGCAGTAATTTCACATGGGACTGACCTATCCAGCACTAATCTCGCACTGGACTGCCCTATGCAGCAGTAATCCCATGGCACTGACCTATCCATCGTACATGGCATTAACTTACATGCCAGTAATCCAACATGGGACTGATGTTATTGTCTGTACCAGATAATCTATTCTAGACATTATTGTCTGTACCACATCATCTATTCCAGACGTTATTGTTTGCTCTACATGTATGCTTTTAATACTGCTGCAACTTTGGCGGATGACCCCGCAAGGCGAGATGTTGGGGTTCTCAGAACGCTTGTTAGGCCAAATCCGAATTATATATAATTCTATATATTTTCCAAATTCAGACCAATTGTAACTGGCGATGGATCATTGAATATGACTGACCATGACCATTTTACCCCTCAGCGTATTAGGCTGCGGGGTCTTGTCGTCAGCATGTACGTCCGGTCGTCATTCGTCAACAATTCTTGTGACCGGTCTAGAAGCCAAACCATTCCCTCTTGATAGAGCCTTCAAATTTGGTGCACAGGATTTGTTGGGTGGTCAACCACAAGCCTATAGAAATTGCCAAACAGTCCCAGCTAGGGACTTCAAATTTGGCATTCAGGATTATTGGGTGGTCAACCACAAGCCTATTGAATTTGGGTACATGGCAATGATTTTTACCCCTCATCCTATTAAGCTGCTGGGTTCTGTCATCAGCATCTATGTCCGGTCGTCAGTCGTCAACAATTATTGTGACTGCTCGAGAAGCCAAGCTGTTGCTTCTAGAGACTTCAAATTTGGTATAGAGGATCGTTGGGTGGTCAACCACAAGTCTATTAAATTTGGGTACTTTGTGATCAATTTTGTGGTTTCCATGGCAACGTCACGGAAAATTTCCATGGCAATGTCACGGAAAATTTTCATATGACGATTTGAACGCGATAAAAGTCTAACCGTTGGCGATAGAGATTTCATATTTGCTATGTACTATTGTTGGGTAGTCAACCACAAGCCTATCAAATGTGGGTACATTGTGATGATTTTTGTGGTTTCCATGGCAATGTCACAGAAAATGTTTATTTGACGATGTGAACGTGATATAAGCCAAACCGTTCCAGCTAGAGACTTCAAATTTGCTGTACAGGATTGTTGGGTGCTCAACCACAAGCCCATTGGATGTTTTGTGTCATTAAAAGCATCTAATGTGCCCAGGAAATTACTACACCAATGAGGCTATGCTTTAATATATGTTTGAGGGCATAACCTAAACCCTGTTTTACTGATGTTTACATGTACTATGACAACACTGTGGATGTTATCTGCCTCAGCCATAATTATCATATTGTGCAGCTACATGTATTATGTAACTAAGTACTTCTGTCAATAGGCATATTTTCTCTCCAACTGATATCCAAAGTGTATGAGTTTCCATCTGAAGCATACTAGCATAAAGGCCATTTGCTTGTATGTGTGACCTACATGTTCACCACTGTCTGCTAATCCTGGACACATGTTTAAAGGTAAAATACATGCACAACAGAGAACAGCGCAGAAATATCCTTGTCTCATTGGCCAGACTTCAGGATAGTACATCAGTCACTGTGCTTGCTGTATACAGACCACCCTCCATTCCTATTGCCAGCCTTTTTGATGGTCTCTTTACACCACTAAGGAACTACTGTTCAGCAAATAATGTTGTTCTGCTTGGAGACTTCAACAATGACTTTGCTGTCAACTCCGCTGAAACAGCCAAGACAAACCACTTCTTGCAAGAGCATGGGCTCTGTCCCATAATCCACACCCCAACCACAGATCTTAGGACAACCATTGACCAGATTTTCACCAATTTTAAACTCACAGATACCGTAAACAATTTGGTGTTCATGAAATGTATTATTCATATCACAAGGCTGTTTGGATTGCCATTCATCCATCCTCATCCTCTGAATCCGCTTGATCACAGATGGGAAGAGACATACAATCAACAGGTACACAGGGATTCATACAGTTTTTGCTATCAAAAACTCTATATTACTAGGCTTCTAATGAAAATCGGAAGACTTTTATTATTGTTCAGATTATTATTAGGGTTCAAAGCCAGAATGACTTGAAGCCGTTTGTTTTTGTTTAGAATATTTTTGTTCTTCCGCCATATTTTTCGCACGCGATATGTCCAATTATTTATTATAGTCCTCCAATGCATCCAACATCCCACACTGAATTGAAAATATTTTAAACTTTTACAAGCCACTGCTAAAGCATTTTCCATTCATTGTGTACCAATATACACTGACTAAAACTGTCTGCCTGAGGGGTTGTTGCACGTTTTAGGTGCTGCCTCATGTTTCTATGTCAAATTGAAATTTTATGATATTTTATGAAGGATCATATCTAGACTACGAAATTTTGTGTCTGTTAAGTTCAAGTTTCTGCAGTCAAAAGGTGTGTGCGAGCATGTATTGAAGCCCGAAAAGCTTGTGCTTTGAATGGAATTTTAGTTTTTGGGTTGCTTCCCATACATGCCATATGGAGTTTGTGACTCATCAACACAATGCTTTATTTATATTCCATTATACATTTCTTCGTTAAAATCCTAGATTTACAAGCACTATAGTTCAAAACAAATAACCAAAGATAAGATAATGAACTCCATATATAAAGGTTGGTCCTGGAGTGGTCCATAGAAATCTGTGCTGGTAACAATTAATGCTCGGAATGTGTACCAGGGAAGAAGAAGAAACTCTCTATAGCGATTATTTTATACTATATGAATGTTTTAATCAAGCTGATATCTTGTTTCAGTTGACTGTAGAAGCAGATGAGTGGGATAGGAAGTAAGTACTATGTTCATGTGAGGATGCAGGAATGGCTCAGTTGCACATTATGGAGAGAACAAAGAAGAGCCTGTCTGTTCACTGACCCGTGACTTCAGCTGATCAGCTACTGGTTTGTATAATTTCACTTTGGCCCATCTTTTAACCCTGAAGACTGGTAATACTGGTGCAATTGCACTATATTTTCCCAGTATTCAAGCATAATGACACTTTCTTTGAATACTTGGAAAATGTTGTACATATATGTAAAATTGCACCAGGTATCACCAGTTCAAAAGAGTTGCATGGGTTATAAGATACGGCAACGTGAAATTATACAACCCAGTAGCTGATCAGCTGAAGTCACGGGTCAAGGAACAGACAGGCTCTTCTTTGTTCACTCTATACTGTGCAACTGAGCCATTGCATTGACCAAATACTTTAAATTTTTGAAGACAGTACTTCTGGAATAGCATGTATTGAATTTGACCAGTTTCGATAGGTCTGGTTTACCAGTCAAGTATTTTGGGTATTCAAGGTTAATAATTTATTTTGTTGGGATGTCATGAAAGTTGAAGAGAGTATGTGGGAAGGGGGGTAGGAGGGGTGGAGCAGGTGGCACCACCCTATCCTCTTGTTTAAGTTAAATTTTTAATTTTATTCGTTCATCTTGTTATTGTGCATTACTGATTTCCCACCTAATATATTCAACTCTTTTACAGAGTGAGAGAATTGACAGAGACACTTGATCAGACCCGGGGGGACTTGAAAGAGATGGAGGAGAATGTAACATTTAAAGAGAATGAACTGGAGGTAGGTTGTATTCCATGAATTCTTTAAAAGTGCTGAACACTGATGTTGGCTTTTTAAAAATGAATTCGTCAAACTTATCTGTGTAAATATGAAAACTGTTTTGTAGGCATATTATATTGTTGCAACTGTTTTCCACTCTAAAATATTTCTTATTTATATATATTTTTTTTTATGTAATAAGTTCTTTACATCAGCTGTCCAGTGCTTAGGTTTAGCTCATGCCCAGAATGTGTGTACATGTTGACAGTGCCGGTGTATTACATTGTATTTCCCCAGGTTTTAAGAGATTGCTTCCTTCAGTTAAAAGCCTTCCAAGAAGGAGGCTCGGGGGATGAAGCCTCATCGAGTAAGTAGTAAATCGTCTTCCAGTTTATAGACTGAACTATGTTTTAATCAATCCACAGCTTTTATTACCAAGCAACTGAGAAGTTTTCCACCATCTACAGGGGAATATAACATTTAACACGTATTTAAGCTGGGGATTTGCAGCTTCATTATGATGTTAAATTCTGTTTTTCAGTCTGTTTACATCAAGCTATTAATTGAGGTAATTCATGTTTTGCTTGCTGTTATGAAGACGAGTATTGCGAGGAAATTTGACATGACGTCGGTGTCCACACCTGTGTTGCACTGGAAGAAAAAGGTTGACATACCTGTAATTATGGAAAATTGTTGACATACCTGTGATTATGGAAAATTGTTGACAGAGCTGTGATTATAGAAAATTGTTGACATAGCTGTGATTATGGAGAATTGTTAACATAGATGTGATTATGGAAAATTGTTGAGGTGTGGTTGGAACAGGGTATTGCCCATGATTAATCTTAACACAATCATATGAAGCAACCGCTAACCAATGGGTTATCCCCCTCCCCTCAGCTCTTCAAAAGCTCTGTGCCTCACCCTCTTGCATCTCCCCACCCAACCATCTCCCATATAATCTGAAACAGTAGATCATAAAACACTATGAAGCATCTAGTAATGCAAGAGATGGGTTCTGAAACACTGATATGAAGGATGGACTTTGCTGTATGTTTGTTATTAGTTGAAGGATTATAGTTTCTCTTTTTACAGGTGATCCTAAAGCTGTTGAGGACAAATTGAAAGCTATGATGGATGTATCTAGGGTGAGTATTAAAGCTATGGTGAATGTATTTAGGATTAGTATTAAAGCTATGATGGATGTATCTAGGGTGAGTATTGAAGCTATGATGGATGTATATAGGGTGAGTACTATAGCTATGATGGATGTATCTAGGGTGAGTATTTAAGCTATGATGGATGTATCTAGGGTGAGTATTAAAGCTATGATGGATGTGTCTAGGGTGAGTATTAAAGCTATGATGGATGTATCTAGGGTGAGTATTAAAGCTATGTTGATGTATCTGGGGTAAGCATTAAAGCTATGATGGATGTATCCAGGGTGAGTATTAAAGCTATGATGGATGTGTCTAGGGTGAATATTAAAGCTATGATGGATGTATCTGGGGTGAGTATTAAAGCTATGATGAATGTATATAGAGTGAGTATTATTAAAGCTATGGTGGATGTATGTAGTGTGAATATTAAAGCTATGATGGATGTTTCTGGGGTGAGTATTAAAGCTATGATGGATGTGTCTAGGGTGAGTATTATTAAAGCTATGATGGATGTGTGTAGTGTGAATATTAAAGCTATGATGGATGTATTTAGGGTGAGTATTAAAGCTATGATGGATGTATCTAGGGTGAGTATTAAAGCTATGATGAATGTATATAGAGTGAGTATTATTAAAGCTATGGTGGATGTATGTAGTGTGAATATTAAAGCTATGATGGATGTATCTAGGGTGAGTATTAAAGCTATGATGGATGTATCTAGGGTGAGTATTAAAGCTATGATGGATGTATCTAGGGTGAGTATTAAAGCTATGATGAATGTATATAAAGTGAGTATTATTAAAGCTATGGTGGGTGTATGTAGTGTGAATATTAAAGCTATGATGGATGTATCTAGGGTGAGTTAAAGCTATGATGGATGTGTCTAGGGTGAGTATTAAAGCTATGATGGATGTGTCTAGGGTGAGTATTAAAGCTATGATGGATGTATCTAGGGTGAGTATTAAAGCTATGATGGATGTATCTAGGGTGAGTATTAAAGCTATGATGAATGTATATAGAGTGAGTATTATTAAAGCTATGGTGGGTGTATGTAGTGTGAATATTAAAGCTATGATGGATGTATCTAGGGTGAGTTAAAGCTATGATGGATGTGTCTAGGGTGAGTATTAAAGCTATGATGGATGTATCTAGGGGGAGTATTAAAGCTATAATGGATGTGTCTAGGGTGAGTATTAAAGCTATGATGGATGTATCTAGGGTGAGTATTAAAGCTATGATGGATGTATCTAGGGTGAGTATTAAAGCTATGATGAATGTATATAGAGAGTATTATTAAAGCTATGGTGGATGTGTGTAGTGTGAATATTAAAGCTATGATGGATGTATCTGGGGTGAGTATTAAAGCTATGATGGATGTGTCTAGGGTGAGTATTAAAGCTATGATGGATGTATCTGGGGTGAGTATTAAAGCTATGATGGATGTGTCTAGGGTGAGTATTAAAGCTATGATGGATGTATCTAGGGGGAGTATTAAAGCTATAATGGATGTATCTAGGGTGAGTATTAAAGCTATGATGGATGTATCTAGGGTGAGTATTAAAGCTATGATGAATGTATATAGAGTGAGTATTATTAAAGCTATGATGGACATATCTTGGGTGAGTATTAAAGCTATGATAATATATCTGGGGTGAGTATTAAAGCTATGATGGATGTGTCTAGGGTGAGTATTAAAGCTATGCTGGATGTAGCTAGCGTGAGTATTAAAGCTATGATGGATGTATCTAGGGTGAGTAGTAAAGCTATGATGGATGTATCTAGTGCGAGTATTAAAGCTATCATGGATGTATCTAGGGTGAGTATTAAAGCTATGATGGATGTATCTATGGTGAGTATTAAAGCTATGATGGATGTATCTTGGGTGAGTATTAAAGCTATGATGGATGTGTCTAGGATGAGTATTAAAGCTATGATATAGATATCTAGGGTAAGTATTAAAGCTATTAAAGGTGAATGGTTTAAACATCACTGGCTATAAGCATTCACATATACATGCTCTTTTCAAGGTATGGTTGATGTAGTGTGAATATTAAAGCTATGATGGATGTATCTAGGGTGAGTATTAAAGCTATGATGGATGTGTCTAGGGTGAGTATTAAAGCTATCATGGATGTATCTAGGGTGAGTATTATTAAAGCTATGATGAATGTATATAGAGTGAGTATTATTAAAGCTATGGTGGATGTGTGTAGTGTGAATATTAAAGCTATGATGGATTTTATCTGGGGTGAGTATTAAAGCTATGATGGATGTGTCTAGGGTGAGTATTAAAGCTATGATGGATGTATCTAGGGTGAGTATTAAAGCTATGATGGATGTGTCTAGGGTGAGTATTAAAGCTATGATGGATGTATCTAGGGGGAGTATTAAAGCTATAATGGATGTATCTAGGGTGAGTATTAAAGCTATGATGGATGTGTCTAGGGTGAGTATTAAAGCTATGATGGATGTAGCTAGCGTGAGTATTAAAGCTATGATGGATGTATCTAGGGTGAGTAGTAAAGCTATGATGGATGTATCTAGTGCGAGTATTAAAGCTATCATGGATGTATCTAGGGTGAGTATTAAAGCTATGATGGATGTATCTATGGTGAGTATTAAAGCTATGATGGATGTATCTTGGGTGAGTATTAAAGCTATATGTGTCTAGGGTGAGTATTAAAGCTATGATATAGATAATCTAGGGTAAGTATTAAAGCTATTAAACATGTTAAAGGTGAATGGTTTAAACATCACTGGCTATAAGCATTCACATATACATGCTCTTTTCAAGGTATGGTTGATGTAGTTTGTGTCATTCTTTCTAATAACATATTTTAATTTATGGTGTAAGATTCAAAAGTTCTGATCTGTTTTTCATCAATGCTCAAAACTGGATTTCTGAAAATGGCACACGGTAACCAGAAATACAGTGGTGATGAGCAATCTTTCTTTAATATATGATTGCCATCTTAATGGTGTGAAGTAACAGACAGATATCAAGTGTATAAATTATTAATCATATCTTTATTTATTACAGGTTAATGCAATGTTAAAGGCGTCAGAAGAGGAGCTGGAGTCCTGTCGTAACAAAGTCCTGATAGAGACTGATGCTAGGAAAGAAATGGAAGGTAAAGACAGCCCAGGCTTGTAATCAGAATTGAATCTATGTTCTTTATGGAGTCCTGTGGCTTACAAATGTGGTATGATAGATGGGTTTATGATCTTAAATTTGCTATAACAAATGACCACAAAATAACTTAACATGAATATAAACAAAAGACAGTACTAAAATCGATCACGTCGACAGATATATTTTTGCTGCCTGATATACGAGTTTAATATATCAACAGAATCCTTATGTTAAAGGATATGGACTGATCAGAGATATAAACTTTGTCATCGTGATGCTCATATTTTTGTTGTTATATTCATTGCAGATCAAATTGAAAGTTTAAAGAAAGAGGTGGATAATTTAAGTATGGACAAGTCTAAAGCTGACCGAATTTGTCAAGATGCCACTACAAGGTTGAATGTATTAACTGCATATTTCAAAGAAAAGGAAGTGGAATTACAGAAGTGGGTTTTTGTTTATGTGTATGCTACTGTTAACACAGCATGTATGGTTTATGATGATCCAAGAGTCTGAGAATACAGTAATATTCCAGCAAAAGTAACCATTGATTATTTTATGCCTGTTGTGAGATGAGGTCATATGATGTGATAGCGAGTTCTGTCCATCCATCTGTCTTTCTGTTATAACATTTATAAGCTGTGCGACATATCCAGGTTGCAGGTCATGGATTGATAACAAAGTTTGGTTATACCACCCATGGGAAAAGAGGAAGTTACCGTACTAATTTTAAGATCCAAAGGTTTATGTTGAAGGGACAGTCCAGATATGTGGATTGTGATGGTGAAGAAGCCTGTTGATTGATTTTTCTTGTTAACACAATATCTCTTAAAGAATTCTTTTCAGGCTTTTCAATTTCAGTTAAAATATTCAACTGACTAGAATCAGAAGCCTGTTGAACATGACTGACCTTGACCTATTTTGAATGGTAAAATTATAGTATTGATGATATATTATGAAAGATTACTTCTATGCTCTCCAAATTCATAACTAGTGATTGACTAAAAACCTTTCCAATTTGACTGACCATTGACCTATTTTTCCAAGGTCAAATCTAGTTATTGCAATATCTCGGGGATCATGGCTAGTGATCTGTGTCTCTAAATTTTTGGTTTCTGCAGTCAGAGATGTGCTTTTAATTTTTTATTACATCCGATGCAGATATATTCATTTTAACCTCCTCAGTTTTTCCTTAGTTTAGCATATTAATTTATTTAGCAAAATGACATTTACCTCCATTTAGAGGCTGTTCATGTGAACTTAAATGTAAATCACATGCTCAAAATTATTGATTCCAGGAAATTATTGTTTATGTTGACAGAAACATTCTTCTATACAGAAAGTACTGATCTGACTAATAAGATGTTGTGTAGATGGTTACAGAAAAAAAAGTATTTACCTTTTCAACTAGTATTTCATTTTTACCCCTCGGCCAACTTTGGCCTAGGGGTATTGTCGTCCTCATGTACGGCTGTCCGTACGTCCGTACGTCTGTACGTCCGTTACCGCGATATCTACAGAACCGTTTCATGCATGGCAACCAAACTTGTTACATCTATTTATCTTCACGTAAATCAGAAGCCTATCGAAAATGAGTCATCTCGGACAATATTTTGCAGAGTTATGCCCTTTTTTACAAATAAAAATCCATTTATGATTTGTTATTGTGATAATTTCAGAACCGTTCCATATACAGCATCCTAACGTGATACAGTTGTTTCTCTTGACCTGAACTAGATGCCTATCGAAAATGAGTCGTGTCAGAAAGTATTTTGCAGAGTTATGCCCCTTGTCTAATAAAATCCACTAATTCCTATGTTAAGTTTGCATATAATTTCTATATCATGTTTGTATACTATCACATTTATTTATTGATTGGATGACTGATTTATTGATTTATTCTCTTACACAATGCGAAGAATGCCTGCAAATCTGTTTTGAAAATGACACTAGATGCCTATCGAAAATGAGTCGTGTCAGAAAGTATTTTGCAGAGTTATGCCCCTTGTCTAACAAAATCCACTAATTCCTATGTTAAGTTTGCATATTATTTCTATATCATGTTAGTACATGTATACTATCACATTTATTTATTGATTGGATGACTGGAAAACTTCTTTTTTTTCAGAGAAAGTACACTTACAATACCAGGAGTAAATATTTCTTCCCACAAGCCAATCAATTGGTAGAGACACCCTTACATTATAATAGCTGGGGTTCAGAGCCGAGGGGTTTCGATAGCGCAGCTTCATGTTTTCTCTACTCTTTATTTTATTGAGTGGGAGCTTCACTGGGCATGAAATTGTAAATTATCTCATATATGTATATTCAGGGAACTTGGAGAACAAGAGACTCTTAAGAAACAGAATGTCTCCCAACTGATGACAGCTGATGAGAAAACAAGAGATATGGAGCTAGAACTCACAACTTTAAGGTAGGAGGGAATATTTATATCCTTTAACCACCTTCCCTGGTTGGCTGGCAGATATCTAACATCCATGTGGATTATTTGGCTATGCTATACCTATCCTATCATTGAGCAAAATACGATTCTTGGTGAATTTTCAAAAGCACTGTAAAAATTCAAGAGGTCTGAAAAATGATTATATTTTCTTAAAATTGATCTTCATACTGTTGCCATGAATTTCTAGACAGGATGGATTTTTTTGCTTTTTGCCTGTCTAATCTAATGTGCAACTAAATTAAGTTTCATGGTTACTTTCTTTGAATTTTTAAATGAGGAAATCGAAGGTTCAAAGTCATCGCTGCCAGTTAGGACATTTTGTTGGTTTAATAGGTACCCCCTCCCATCCCTTCCCTTCCTCGTCGTGATTTAGCTGAAAAAATATTGAAAGCAACGTTAAACCATAATCACTCACTTCTTTCTCTCTAATATATGTGATTGTGAACAGGACAAATAACTGGTGTGATATCAGTATATATTTGTTATTACAGGGAAAGAGTGAAAGATTTACAAAATGAGATCACAGCAGCTGAGAGAGATTTCAGGACCCAGGTAAGAACTGATGTGTGTTTGCTCCATATACCTGGTTGAAGGGTCATCAAACCTCAATCATGGACCCCACTGTGGTGGCCTTGTGGTAGAGAGCTCACCTTCCAAGCAGCAGGTTCCAGGATTGACACAGGGCTCGGTCATACCAAACACTTCAAAATAGAACATGTATCTCCCTCGCTTGACACTCAGCAGGAATAGGATAGACCTTGGACTGGTTGATCCAGTGTCGGGATGTCTGGGTCATTGTGATATGACTGAAAAATTGCTGAAAGCGATATTAATATCCTACTTACACACTCAAACAAACCTGAATCCTGGTTGAATTCATTAGCACAAACAAACTCTTCATTCAGCAGACCTATACCTTATTCAACAGTGGAAGATTTTTACTATCTATGCAATGGATTTTCAAGGCAATGAAGTAAACACATGAAATAAAACCTGATTCGCTAGATACTATAGGTATTAGTTTTCCTATCTGTGAGATGGATTTTCAAGGCAATAAAAAAAGCCGGATTCATTAGATAAGAATTGGTATTCTGTTCTGTAAATGTTGAAAGCATCTCCAAGAATCTGGATTAAATGTAAGCATTTTGAAACACGATATGTGACTATTTTTGTGGAGACCAAGAAAAAACAGGTATCTTGTAATAAAATGTTAATTTCTTTTCTTTTGCAGATTGCAAGTAATGAAAAGAAAGCTCATGAGAACTGGGTAAGTGGTTAGAAAGCTCTTGAGAACTGGGTAAGTGGGGAATGGGCACATTTTGTGATAATCTTCTTCACATTTCTTATGTGATTGTGAATATAGGTAATGAGTGAATCTGATCTTTTTGTAATATGTTGAATTTACAAAATCACTTAGTTTAATATCACATAGTCCTTGATTTCTTGATTCCAGAAAATGGGGACAAATCCGTAATAAATGAATTGGATCATTATTTACTCGTGTATTATTTTTTTAGCTTGCCGCCCGAGCTGCAGACAGGGAAGCCAGAGAAGCCAGACATGACGCCTCATTACACAGACAAAAGTGAGTACTCGGTTCATCAGTAGGAGTCTCAAGTAAATCCTCAGTAACTCTGGCTGTACAATGAATAACACGATCTATACAGGTGCTGGAAAAGATGGAAACTCATGGCAACTGAGATTTCGAAAAAGCCAGGCCTGGAAATCCTGGCAAATAGGGATTCTGAGAAAGAAACCAAGCCTGGAAATCGTTGAAAATAGGGAAGCAAGGACAAAAGGGCCATGGAAAATGCCGTGACAAAATATAAATGAAAACTAGTACTTAAGTACTGTAAGTCAGGTTTATTATCAAACAACTAATGATGGCATAGGTATCAGTTGATTTGTGGTTAGTTCCAACAGCTTCATCTGCTGTAGCTTATACACAAAGTAATGCTTCTCTATCCATTGTATATCACCATTGCGCTTAATGTGCATTTGCAGGGTGGTACTGTTAAGCTTGGACTGCTGTTCATTCCCTTAATTATACCACACTGGACCCATAGAATCGCTGTCTGTGTGTTTTGTGCATTCTTCTCGTAGTACAATAATTTGAAAACTATTAAATCAATTCACTTCAAATATTAAATGAAGATATAATTGGGGAATAGCTCTCGGACTTGATTTTGAGGTCACTAGATCAAAGGTCACAGTTTTTATTAAATTTTATCTAATAATCTATTTTAATATAATGTGAGCTATGTCTACTTATCAAAAGTAGTGACAGAGTTGTCCTCTTTAGGACATCTGTAGGACTGGAGATCTCTATTTCTGTGAAAAAAAACATAATTGAACTGTTGTCTATCATGCCGGAAATGAAGACATTCTTCTAATAAGGTAACACTCTTTATCAGTTTTGACTTTCCCTCCATCATGCGTGACCTATGGTTGATCTTCACATCAATTCTGTATTCTGTCCTTGGTGTGACAGTGGATAATCCACACTGTCTGAGATCAAGGTCATTATAGTGGACAGGATAGGGTCAAACTGGAATGGTGACAAAACCTGGCCCTCATCTGTTGGATTCAGATTCATGTGTGGTTTAAATTAGGGATGTCCATGTATTGATAATTGTTTACCCTTAAACTCCTTCTGAAAACTACGTAGGCCAAGGTAACCAATCGTGATATCTTCAATATGACACTGTTCCATCACCAGATTCATGTGTGGACCATATATGACAGGCTAATATTCTTCATGAATAGGGTGGTGGTAATATAATTGGGACATTCTATCTGAAAGGTGCTGTGGGAAGAGTAACTCCAGGTCAAACCATAATCATCCTTGATAAGGTTGTGTTTAATAACCAATTGCATATATGTGGTGTAAATGTGGAAAGGTTATCAATACTCTTTCAAAAGATACTGTGCAACAGTTTTGGACCTGCTTTTGTCACATGAATATGATCTTGAATATGCTTCTGGTTCAACATATATTGTGATAACATCACAGACAAACTTGATTTGACCTCATAAAATAGGTCAAGATCAGTCAATGCAACACTGATTGTTTGTGTATGTATACAAACAAACACTATGTTGTTTTCCAAATGTTTAAAGTTCCTGTTGTTTCAACAGTATATTTTATCTATTCCAGGTTAATGGATCTGGAGAGGAGACAGACGATGGGGTTAATACGACCATTACCTACACGGGGCATGCCACCAGGTGCGACAGCTTCCTTGCACAGATCTACTCCCAATTTTGTACAAAGCATAGTTCTGTGACCAAAGCCACCAGCAGCAGAACATTTTTCATCTGTGTCTTTAAGCGATCGCTTTGTCCGTTCGTCTGTCCGTCCGAGTTTCTTGTCCGTGCGATATCTCGGTTAATATTTGATGGACAGGATTGAAACTTGCATGGAATGTAGCCAGTACCTCGTAGGTGTGCAGCGTAGAGTTTTTTCCGAGTTCCGGTATAATTTTCAAGAGTTATGGCCCTTTTTCTGAAATCTGTGTGAATGGGACTTGTCCGGGCTGGATCTTGGTTAATATTGTATGGACAAGTATGAAATTTGCATGATATGTGGTCAATGCCCCACAGTTGTGCAGTGTAAAGTTTCTCCCCGTTTCGCTTATATTTTCAAGAGTTATGGCCCTTTGTTCCTGAAATCTCCGTGAATTAGGACTTGTCCGGGCTGGATCTCGGTTAATATTGTAGGGACAATTATGAAATTTGCAGCATATGTGGTCAGTGCCCTGTAGTTGTGCAGCATGAAGTTTCTCCGCGTTTTGCGTATATTTTCAAGAGTTATGGCCCTTTTTTTCTTCAAATCTTTGTGAAGTGGGACTTGTCCGGGCTGGATCTCGGTTAATATTGTATGGACAAGTATGAAATTTTCAGGATATGTGGTCAGTGCCCTGTAGTTGTGCATTGTGAAGTTTCTCCGCCTTTCGCATATATTTTCAAGAGTTATGGCCCTTTTTTTCTTCAAATCTTTGTGAATTGAGACTTGTCCAGGCTGAATCTCGGTTGATGTTGTATGGACAATTAAGAAATTTGCAGGATATGTGGCCATTTCCAAATCGGTTATGGACTGAGATCCAGCCTGGACAAATAGATATATATCATTCACTTAGGTTTGATAAACAAAGGATCATAACTCTTCAAAATATAACCGAAAGCAGAGAAACTTCATCCTGCACAACTATGGGGCATTGATCACATATCATGCAAATTTCATACTTGTCCATGCAATATTAACCGAGATCCAGCCTGGACAAGTCCCAATTCACAAAGATTTCAAGAAAAAAGGGCCATAACTCTTGACAATATAAGCGAAACACGGAGAAACTTCACGCTGCACAACTACAGGGCACTGACCACATATCCTGCAAATTTCTTAATTGTCCATACAACATCAACCGAGATTCAGCCTGGACAAGTCTCAATTCACAAAGATTTGAAGAAAAAAAGGGCCATAACTCTTGAAAATATATGCGAAAGGCGGAGAAACTTCACAATGCACAACTACAGGGCACTGACCACATATCCTGAAAATTTCATAATTGTCCATACAATATTAACCGAAAGTTTGGAGAGGGAAGTGTAAATATTAACTGCTGTCCTGGAGAAAGTTTGAAGAGAGAAGTGTAACTATTAAATGCTGTCCTGGAGAAAGTTTGGAGAGGATAGTGTAACTATTAGAGAGTGAATGTAAACTAAGGCAGCATAAATTTAAGAAATAAGGAGAGGGATTTTTAGCTCTCCCCAAAACAGAATTCGGAGATCTGTGTTGATGGAGTGTGATCACTCTCCTCAAATGGCCTGGACTGATACTGTACTGTAATTGCCAGCTCTCTATCTTAACTCGGCCACCTCAGATGATATATCATCTCATATTCTTACAATTTGTCTCATATTTTGTCTAGAGGCCTATATTTGTTTTGTAATTGCTCACCAATGTGATGTGTCCTGTACTTTGATGATATTCTAACCAGTCCCTGTCTATATCTTTCCTTTCTTCACAGGTTTACCAAATGGTCCCCCACTGCCTTTACCCCCCATGGGGGAGAGACCCCCATTCCCCCCAGGTGATAGACCAATATCCCGGTCTTCCATGCCTGCCTTTAGGTATGTATCCATACTCACTTACACATATAATAAATAATACATTTTAGAAATTGTCAGAATATGTTCTCTGATACAGTCTTGAAATTTGACAATTGATTATAAGTTGGAGTCCGAGTGAAAAAGAAAAGAAAAACACTGTCAGGCAGTCGTTCAATTTTCTAATAAAACTAACAATATTCCCATGTCATTTGATTCTTAGACAGAAACATGTTTAACACAACAAATGTGCATTATAGGGGACGAATAAGCCCTTTTATGAGAGGCCCTATTAGGGGTATGAACAGAGGCCCTGCAAGGAGGCCAAGAGAAGGTACATCTTGTCTAAAATCACTCTAGCACAATATTTTCGGTGACTGGAGTTACCTGGTGTTTATAGTTTGTAACCTCTTTAACAAGTCCTCCTAGTCCCTCTTTGTCACACTCTCTTCCAGTTTATTTTGCCTTCCACCATTTTCATTTGATAGCCTTGAGGGAAGTTTTGCATCTGTATGGTTATGCTTAAGGTCTAATAAACCATTGTATAACACAACAATTACTGATACTCTGGAAATACAGTTGCCAAGAAGGGGATTATTATATTTGGCCACCATGTGTCTCTCTGTTCGTCCAACCATCATCCTTGTGATCATGATATCTCTCGAAGAATTTTTAACCAGCATTCGCAAATTTATACCACATATGAGGATGGCTATGATCCAGAAGCCCATGAAAAAACTACTATGACCTATTTTTTGAGGTCAGTCAAGGTTATTTCCATGTTAACACAATATCTCTGGAAGATCTATTTTACAATGTCAACAGCTGTTAGCACAGTGTCCTGAAGGGTTAGAGCTAGCATGTTTAATTCACGCCACAGAGGAATTATATATAGACAGTACAACCCAATTGAAGATGTCGGACATTTGACCTATTTTTCAAGTTAAAGTTATAAGATAGAAATAATTGCCTGTCATCATTGATTTTATCGCTGTATCTCTTGAAGTGACCGATTTTCAACATTCAAGGGCTTTTGGGCTCATTGAGCTATGCTATCTGTCAGGTACAGTTCTTATATTTGTCTTTCAAGACCTGTAAATAGTAATAAATGTTTTAAGAAATAGTTTGGCATACTAGTCAAGCTGACAGAGATACCATTGGTGACAGGGTGAAGCCTGCCTAAATGTCTGTAATGTTTGGTGAAAATTATGGTCTGCCGCAACTCTTAAGATCCAAGTAACCAGTCAATAGCCTTAAGCATGAACATATGGATGCAAAACTCCCTGATATATTAACAGTATTATATCACACCCCTTTGAACACAACACATGTTCAACACTGTTTTTCAGGGATGATGATCTGAGAGGTTCACCCCGGGGCCCTATTCGGTTTCCTCCCCCTCCCATGGATAGACGACCCTTTCCACCCCCTGGGATGCCACCTCCCCCTGGTATGAGGATGCCTCCCCCCAGAGATATGCGGTCACCCCCTGGAGACCTGCATTCTCCCCCTCCCTATGACCGACGCCCACCTCGGGACATGCGGTCACCTCCCAGAGACATGGTCTCACCTCCTATGTTTGACAGACGCCCCCCTCCACCCCATTTAAATAGATTACCTGGCTATAGACCAGATTTACCACCCCCACCCCATTTACAGGGTGGTCCAGCACCACCCCGCCCTGGACAGATCTCACCCTCAGGTAGGAGGGATCCTGATAGACAAGGTATGTAACTCATTGCGTGATCGTAAGATAAATGGAAAATTTATTCTTGATAAAAATATTATATCTATTTCCACAATTTAGATTTTTTTTTTTTCAAATTAATTCCTATTATGGCATATTAATTAATATCTGTTTGGGCTATTGGTAAGTTGGCCATAAACCTATATGTATATTCTTAGTAGTTTGTTCAAATACTACATACACTTGAATGAAAGTTTTGTCTTATTCATACCATTAAAATCACACCATCTCAATTTTGCAGACCGGTGAATTAAGCCTTTCTGTAAACTGGACACCTTACCTGTATTCGTGTTTGAATGTTTCAGGCCCCAGATCAGGATCACCATATGATCAAGCTCCTCCCCCAGGACGGGACCGACCGCCCAGACAACATAGTCAAGTTTAGTCTACCAAAGCCTGTACAGTTCATACATCATCACATCCTTCATCCTCGCAGATCAGGTTCAGGTCACTCAATGGCTCTGACTTACCAATCATAAGATACTGTAATATCGGTCAATCACTCGAATAATAACATTCACTCCTCAGATGTTATGTACAATCAACATACCTAATACATATTAAGATCATGTACATAGGGGGTTAAGTGTATACCACATTCATGTCAATTTTTTCGAGTGGGTAATGCCAATGAATTCCATATGTATTTTATCACTTGACTGTCAGAATTAGTTGGACCTTTATGAAAAATGGTCCAGTAATTCTATGATTTCCCACCAAATCTTGTTCAGGGAAATTGACAGAGACAACCTGACATGATGTGATGCAATAAGGCTATGGACCTTCGTTTTTAAAGGCCTAGTACAGCTAAAGTGTAGAACATCTGAACAGTGATGTTATCAAACATTATAGTACTTATGATATTATCGTATCATGTATCCTTTCAACCAAACAAAAGTATATATTATATACATTTAAGAACCTGGAAGTATTCATATTTGTTCGGGCACACTGAACCTGACCGCAGAGGATCGTTTAAATTTCTCACGGCTCCTTGTTACCTTAATCTCGTCATCAGGTGCCAAGGATTAATGATGGGCCTTTTGCAATATACAATATTGTTAATTGTGAATTGTTTCCATTTATTTATTTTTTGTTTTTTATTGAAACATTTGCATAAAAATAGTAAATCTGCCATCATTTAAACTTCAATTGCTTCATTCATTATTAGGCTTGTTTTAGAGTTAAGTGTGACCCATTCTAATTGGAAATCAAAGAGCCCGGGTGAATTACAATTGCCATAATTTTAATGTGTAAATTAAACATTTTAAAAAGTAAAACTAAAACTCTCGTGATTTAATATAAAGCTGATATAAGTGATCATTGATGTACATTGTTTTTTTTTATTGTTTTATATCACTTGATGTTACTGTGATTGATTCTGAACAATGTGCCTGTCTGAATCTGATATGTTAACTTGCCAGAAAGTGACCCAACATTCATCTGAACTTCTGCCTTTCTTTTCCTCCATCTAACAATGAAAATGCTGATTTCAGTGTTGTTCATTGGAAAATCTGATTAAAAAAGATTACACTTTCCATTCCAAACATTCAAATTTTACCTTCTAACTTGTGAGTGAGATAGGTTTCAATGTTATTTGGACCAGTTTCAGTGTTTCTTGACCCGAGCCACTCTTCCTACCTGAAATTCATTTGAATATCTTAATTGTTACAGATCCAGTGGAAATATTTATAACCCAAGTAGACTTTATACAAACAGAGGCTTTAAGTTCCAGTCTTTGAAGGAATATCAGGTGATAAGTACTTGCAGTCCCCCTTTTCCACTTTAATTCTTAGACAAAATACATGTAATTGCTCTGGCACATCCATCGGTGCATGGACACGTAACTTGCAGTGTAATTTTGTGGTTCGTAATCTCTCTCCCCAGCATATACATGTACTTAAGTATTATGGTCATTTTTAGCCACCATCACCAGATGGTGGGCTATTCAAATCGCTTTTCGTCCGTGGTCCGTCGGTCGTCCGTCGTCAGTCCGTCCGTAAACAATTCTTGTTATCGCGATTTCTCAGGAACTACTTTATGGATCTTACTCAAATTTGGTACACAGGTTCCCCTTGGGGTCTAGTTGTGCAAGATATCTTTTTCGGTCTGATTCGAAAATCCAATATGGCCACCAGGCAACCATCTTGGATTTCCCCATGAAACCTTGTTATCGCGATTTCTCAGGAACTACTTTATGGATCTTTCTCAAATTTGGTACACAGGTTCCCCTTGGGGTCTAGTTGTGCAAGATATCTTTTTCGGTCAGATTCGAAAATCCAATATGGCGCCCAGGCAGCCATCTTGGATTTCCCCATGAAACCTTGTTATCGCGATTTCTCAGGAACGACTGCATGGATCTTTCTCAAATTTGGTACACAGGTTCCCCTTGGAGTCTAGTTGTGCAAGATACCTTTTCTGGTCTGATTCTAAAATCCAATATGGCCACCAGGCAGCCATCTTGGATTTCCCCATGAAACCTTGTTATCGCAATTTCTCAGGAACTACTTTATGGATCATTCTCAAATTTAGTACACAGGTTCTCCCTGGGGTCTAGTTGTGCAAGATACATTTTTCTGGTCCAATTCGAAAATCCAATATGGCCACCAAGCAGCCATCTTGGATTTCTTCATGAAACATTGTGATCGTCATTTCTCAGGAAGTACTGCATGGATCTTTCTCAAATTTGGTACACAGCTTCCCCTTAGTGTCTGGTTGTGCAAGATACCTTTTCTGGTCCGATTCGAAAATCCAATATGGCCACAAGGTAGCCATCTTGGATTTCCCCATGAAACTTTGTTATCGCGATTTCTCGGGAAGTACTGCATGGATCTTTCTCGAATTTGGTACACAGGTTCCCCTTGGGGTCTAGTTGTGCAAGATACCTTTCTGGCCCGATTCGAAAATCCAATATGGCCACCAGGCAGCCTTATTGGATTTCCACACGAAACTTTATCATCATTTCTCAGGAAGTACTGCATGGATCTTTCTCAATTTTGGTACACAGGTTCCCCTTAGGGTCTCGATATGCAAGATACCTTTTTCGGTCCGATTCCAAAACCCAATATGTCCATCAGGCGGCCATTATGGATTTCCCCATGAAACTTTGTCATTGTGATTTCTCAGGGCCGATTCGAAAATCCAATATGGCCACAAGGCAGCCATCTTGGATTTCCCCATGAAAACTTGTTATCGTGATTTCTCAGGAAGTTCTGCATGGATCTTTCTCAAATTTGGTACACAGGTTCCCCTTGGGATCTAGTTGTGGAAGATAACTTTTCTGGTCCGATTCAAAAATCCAATATGGGCACCAGGCAGCCATATTGGATTTCCACATGAAACTTTATCATCATTTCTCAGGAAGTACTGCATGGATCTTTCTCAATTTTGGTACACAGGTTCCCCTTAGGGTCTCGATATGCAAGATACCTTTTTCGGTCCGATTCCAAAACCCAATATGTCCATCAGGCGGCCATTATGGATTTCCCCGTGAAACTTTGTTATTGCGATTTCTCAGGAGCTACTGCATGATCCTGGTTCACAGGTTCCCCCTGGGGTCTAGTTGTGCAAGATACATTTTTCTGGTCCAATTCGAAAATCCAATATGGCCACCAAGCAGCCATCTTGGATTTCTTCATGAAACATTGTGATCGTCATTTCTCAGGAAGTACTGCATGGATCTTTCTCAAATTTGGTACACAGCTTCCCCTTAGTGTCTGGTTGTGCAAGATACCTTTTCTGGTCCGATTCGAAAATCCAATATGGCCACAAGGCAGCCATCTTGGATTTCCCCATGAAACTTTGTTATCGCGATTTCTCGGGAAGTACTGCATGGATCTTTCTCGAATTTGGTACACAGATTCCCCTTGGGGTCTAGTTGTGCAAGATACCTATTTGTAGCCCAAATCGTAAACCTGTTTCAATTCAATTCAATGCCATTAATCTCCGTCAGGAAGATGATACAACGTAGAAAACGGAAGTTAAAACTAAAAGTTAGCTCCCCTAGGCGGAGAGTTGTCCGCCCCTAGGAGAACTCTCCCATCCCATTCCAGCAGGATTACTATATAAGCTCTGCAGCAGCCATACTCGTCCTCTATTCTCTGTTGTACCTCGACCAGTACACATCAGGAAAGAAGTGTTTATACAACCTGGGTTGTTGTTGTAACGACCCTCAGTATCCTTATCGGTTTTGACTTGTGTTATTTCTTGTCGGAAATTCTTTCATTATTGTCGGAAATTCTTTCATTAGTTATGTCTGAGATTCCGATATCTAATGCATGTAATTCGTGTGTGAAATGGTGGTCCAGTTTGGACGCCCACACGGTTTGTTTTTCTTGTAAAGAGTTGTGTTATCGGCGAAGTTCGCCGAGTGTATATTAGAGACCCGTTAGCGTGGGGAAATTTCGCCCAGGCTAGTCGGGCTTACCTTTGCAGGCGTCTGGCGTCCCGTTTCTTTCGGAAGTCGACAGACGTCTGTTGGGAATTGCTTGTAATTGACCTGAATGCTATCGAAGTTACGTTGCAATTATATAAATGTTTCCCATTGTCTTAGTAATCAAAACTCGCCCGCCTCTATAAATATACTAGCGGGTCGGTTCTACGTCTAGTTAGACAGCCTACATGTCTAGGTTTGGCTATGTATGCAGTCAAACCGGTTCCTTTGTCTATTTCGACAAAGACTTCTCTAACCTGTCGTGCCTTAGCAATCCATTGTTCTCGTCGGACAATGAAATGCAGTGGGTTCGC
>JAVTVY010019197.1:0-80915 GCA_036873755.1 Hanleya hanleyi
TTTCTATTCCAGTGCCATCAACCCAGTGTACGACTATCCTTTCACAATCACCAATCGGGCGTCGCTAGAGACGATGCTGGCCCAACTGGACACTGTGGATCCCTTGGAATGGGCCTATGAACAGCGTCCCAACACCAAGTGGATAGCGGAGAGGGTCACCAATGTTACGTTCTTCGTGGTTAAACTGACCCACCACCCCCATCGGCTGAAAGTATTCACCCATGCACTGAAAGATACTCAGAATGCGCAAACAACTATTTCTGAGGATATGTTTCCTCAACGGTATCCTGGCCTGCCCGATGACGATTAGAAACAGCCTACATCCGGTAGGTAGTTGAACTGAGTGTGCTAAAAATAGATCAACAGCTAGCGTGCTATAAAAGGGAAGCGGCCTTGCCGTTTCATCAGACACTCTGTCCACCACCAAGATGTTGTTCACTTGCGCAACTTGCCAGAAGTCATTTACTCGCCCAGAAAAATTACGACGCCACGAGGCCTCCATCCACAACGGTGCACGGTATACTTGTATATCCTGCGCACGGTCATTTAATCGGGAAGATGCTTTACTGCGCCACGAACGCTCACTCCACGAGGGTACGACGGAACAATGTAATAAATGTGGTCAACTCTTCAAACGACCCAGTCAGTTAAGACGGCACCAACGTTTGATTCATGTCCCGTCTCTACGATTTGGGCGACAACTTCCTACTGAAGAGGAGCCGCAAAAGGTCAGGCCCAGTGAAGATAAGCCCGGGGAGACGAACGCCACGGGTGATGCGATGACGGAGAGCCCGCCTGTACCCACAGTTCAGAAGAGCCTGGATATCCAGCCGGACTCCACCGTTACGGTTTCGCGTCATACGCCTGACAACATCGAACCTTTTCTGGAAGATGCGGTGGATGTTCACAGCGATCTCTTACCCGAAGATCATCCAGTGCGTGAGATGTATCGACGCCATTGGTACATGATCCGACACTGTTTTCATCGGCATCGCCCGATATTGGACTTATATAATTTCCGGTTGGAAGAAAACATCCGTCTACGTAGCTACGTGGAAGCCATCTTCAACGACCAAGATACAGCCTTCAAGTTAAATCTCACTTTTTGATACATTCTTCGCCATAAAGAGACAGACCAGCTCCGTTACTTTTATCCCAGCAATAATACCCGGGTGTTTGACCAGCCTTTCACCATTATCCATCGTGCGTCACTGGAGACGATGCTGAAGGAACTGGACAGCGTGGATAGTTTGGAATGGGCCCAACAACAACGCCCCAACACAAAATGGCAAGTGGAGAGGGTGACCAATGTGACGTTCTTCGTGGTTAAACTGACCACCATCCCCATCGGATGAAAGTATTCACCCATGCACTGATAGATACTCAGAATGCACAAACAACTATGTGAGGATATGTGGCCTCAACGGTATCCTGGCCTGCCCGATGACGATTAGAACAAACGGTTCAGAGCGAACATGGCCGAAGATGGAACTTTCTGATATGGCGACTTCTGATTGGACAAGAATACATCTAACGGACAGGAACGAATATGAAACATGCAAATGGCGGTCTCTGATTGGACAAGAATCTTCTTGAATTGTAAATATACCCAACGCGGCTCCCCCAGCGTGGGTATGTTATGATGGAGGGGAAAATAAACTATATGAAAAAAAAACTTGTTGTTGTTGTTGATCCCTCATGTGTCATCCTTGTTGTTGTTGTTTTCTCTGTCTCTCTCCGGTCTATATCATGGCATCAAAACGTCTAGCAGGACCCATACAAGGACCAGTTTTCGACACTAGGTGACCACATCCCGACGAAATGGCCAGTTTTCGACACCGGATGTGCCGCTATCTTGAACATACGTGCCGCCATCTTGGATATGGCCCATAATGCACCGGGTCAAAATACTCGCTTCTGATTGGCTGAGAGCTCTGTGACGGATTTGAAATACTTGCTTCTGATTGGACGAGAGCTCCGCATTGCGTCTGCGCATGCGCAGAATGATATTCCTACCGCACCATCTCGACCCCAAATACCTTCATGTACTGCCCGAAAATGGCCACTTTCGCTACTACTCGTACCGATGACGTGACCGATGACGTCACAGATGACGCGAACATCCCTCAAATCGGAATGTACACCCCGAGAACCACAAGATGACACCTTCGAGGACGCATTCGAACCGTGAATAGCCCATCTCGATCCCAAATACCTTCATGTACTGCCCGAAAATGTCCACTTTCGCTGCTACTCGTACCGATGACGTCACCGATGACGTCACAGATGACGCGGACATCCCTCAAATCGGAATGTACACCCCGAGAACTACAAGATGACACCTTCCAGGACGCATTCGAACCGTGAATAGCCCATCTCGACCCCAAATACCTTCATGTACTGCCCGAAAATGGCCACTTTCGCTACTACTCGTACCGATGACGTCACCGATGACGTCACAGATGACGCGAACATCCCTCAAATCGGAATGTACACCCCGAGAACTACAAGATGGCACCTTCCAGGACGCATTCGAACCGTGAATAGCCCATCTCGACCCCAAATACCTTCCTTCACTGCCCCAAAATGGCCACTTTACTTACTACAACCAACTGCGCATGCGCAGATTAACGCGACATGCATTCAAAAACACACCATTCTGACTCTACCCCGCACAAGCTTCACTTTGACACCTCACACGACCCATTCGAACCGTGATTAGCTCATCTCTAACCCAAACACACCCCTACATAGCACCCAAAATGCCTGTTTTCTATACTACGACCAGACTGCGCATGCGCAGACTATTGAACACGGACGAACCATTAGTGTAGTCAAGTGCTTCAAAATAAGACCTCACTCGACCCCATTGGACCATTAGGGACTCACCTAGACTCCAACATGTCCACCCCGTATGGCCCTATACACCCATGGCCATGCAGTATAGGCCTATGGGCCAACCCAGGCCTTGGTGACTTTTTTCAAAAATTTCACCGATTCGCTCCGCAACACTTCCTATCGTGTTCTAAATGACGAGACGAGTAAAACGAGACCCCACAACCCTACCGCAATTGTATAGAAGTACGTTTCCCAGGGGGATAAACATTGAACCTATATCCCAGTATGGGACTAGGCCCTATATGGGGCTCGGTGACTTTTTTCAAAAATTTCACCGATTCGCACGGGGACACTTCCTATCATGTTCTAAATGACGAGACGAGTAAAACGAGACCCCACAACCCTACCGCAAATGAATAGAAGTACGTTTCCCAGGGGGACAAACATTGATCCTATACCCTCAGTATGGGACTATATGGGGTTCGGTGACTTTTTTTCAAAAATTTCACCGATTCGCACGGGGACACTTCCTATCATGTTCTAAATGACGAGACGAGTAAAACGAGACCCCACAACCCTACCGCAAATGTATAGAAGTACGTTTCCCAGGATGGTGCTATACCTCCCATACCCCATATAGGCATTTTCCCGTAATTTAGGATAAAGTCCGTATTCCGTATTTTTTCAGGAAAAATACACCCACCCTGGAACTAGGGGGAGATAACTCTATTGATAGACAAGCCCCGTTAAGCCCGGCGACCTATATACCCCTCATACCCCATATTGGCATTTTCCCAGGTTTTTCGATAAAGTCCGTTTTCGGTTTGTTTTTTTTTTTTTTTTTTTCAGGAAAAATTTTACATGCACCCACCCATGACTGGATGCCCCTTCACATAGGCTTCACATGGATACCTCATAGAACTCCATCGGCCCATTAGTGGCTCCCCTAGCTCCCAAACGTCTATTTCCATACCCTTGGGCCACCGCGCATGCGCAGAAGGCCGATATGTCAACCCCACACCCAGTCCATTAGATGCCTCTTCATGAATGCTTCACATTGATACCTCACTCGACCCCATTGGACCATTAGGGGCTCCCCTAGCTCCAAAAAGGTTATTTTCATACCCTTCGGCCACCGCGCATGCGCAGAAGGCCGATATGTCAACCCCACACCCAGTCCATTAGATGCCCCTTCATGAATGCTTCACATTGATACCTCACTCGACCCCATCGGTCCACTAGGGGCTCCCCTAGCTCCAAAAAGGTTATTTTCATACCATTCGGCCACCGCGCATGCGCAGAAGGCCGATATGTCAACCCCACACCCAGTCCATTAGATGCCTCTTCATGAATGCTTCACATTGATACCTCACTCGACCCCATTGGACCATTAGGGGCTCCCCTAGCTCCAAAAAGGCTATTTTCATACCCTTGGCCACCGCGCATGCGCAGAAGGCCGATATGTCAACCCCACACCCAGTCCATTAGATGCCCCTTGATGAATGCTTCACATTGATACCTCACTCGACCCCATCGGTCCACTAGGGGCTCCCCTAGCTCCAAAAAGGCTATTTTCATACCCTTCGGCCACCGCGCATGCGCAGAAGGCCGATATGTCAACCCACACCCAGTCCATTAGATGCCCCTTCATGAATGCTTCACATTGATACCTCACTCGACCCCATCGGTCCACTAGGGGCTCCCCTAGCTCCAAAAAGGCTATTTTCATACCCTTCGGCCACCGCGCATGCGCAGAAGGCCGATATGTCAACCCCACACCCAGCCCATTAGATGCCCCTTCACGAATGCTTTACATTGATACCTCACTCGACCCCATCGGTCCACTAGGGGCTCCCCTAGCTCCAAAAAGGCTATTTTCATACCCTTCGGTCACCGCGCATGCGCAGAAGGCCGATATGTCAACCCCACACCCAACCCATTAGATGCCCCTTCACATAAGCTTCACTTTGATACCTCACTCGACTCCATCGGACCATTTTATCTAGGGACCACTTTTTCTCCGCGGAAGCTTTTTCCCGAGACCGAATAACCGCCAGACATGACCTCATCACCGCGGAGGAATACATGGAACTATTTTTGACCTGGAAAAATTGGAACTCTCCTGTGCTGGAGGTAGCCTTTTGGTCAATTTGAAATACTCGCTTCTGATTGGACGAGAGCTCTGTGACAGATTTGAAATACTCGCTTCTGATTGGTCCGCCCACACTTGCCCCACAAATTTGCATAAAAGAGACCCAATTTGCACTTTTACTACTACTCAGCCATCAAGCTGTCCGCCGATTCATTAGTTGGTCATTAATGTAATATACTTCGACCTACGACCGAACCTGATGTACAAGTCCCATTGCATCGACATGATAAATCCAAGTCCAATCAATTACATATCTCGAGGCCGCTTTTAGTCAACTTGATGGTGGTCTTGATGGTTGGCCGTCGAAATTTATGCAATGCCATGTTCGTCTGTATCCGTTATCCGATTAAAATTTGTGCTGGTCAATGTTTCTCGTTCAATTTTGGACATTGTTCATGCATCACGTGACTGGTCTTCATAACGGCATAATAAGAAGACAACTTGATCATCCAATTTGCGATGTGTTTGCCCTTCAATTTGAGCAATGGACAACATTATCATTATTATGCCACGTCATGTACAACGATAACTTAAATTAATGTCCAGATACAAAACCTAGTACAAAATATAGTAATTGTATCAAACTATAGTAATTGTATCAACTGGTTCGATTTACTGGAGTTTCCATTATGGTCATCACGAGACAATTCCCAGCACTTTACGGTCGACAGACTATCCAGCTTCGTACTCTACACTCGCAGAAATATTCAGGTAATAGTCGTGAACTGATCAGGTTGTATATTCACAACTCATTTCAGGGTTTTGGCTGAAATCTTGGGCTGATTACCTAAACTTCAGGAAAAAGGAAAGGTTATGACCACAGGCCCGCAAAACAAGAGTTTGTGGGGGGGGCGGTGGTATTAGAGTGAAGTGTCGAAATATGCGGTCTCTATGCGACCCCATGCTTTATATAAATCCACATATATAAAGCATGGGGTTATATATAGAGACCCCATATTTCGACACTTCACCCTAATACCACCGCCCACACCCCCCAAAACTCTTGTTTTGCGGACCTGTGGTTATGACCCTGATAAGTAACATCCCGATCCTATTCAGGTACGTAAAATCCCCTAAAATTCAGGTAATTTAGCTATAATTCAGGAATGAATCATCCTCTGGGAAATATTAACAGACTTACTGAGAACTGTAAGATTGAAATCCAAGAAAATGTGACCAAATACATCTGTTATACATTTGGGTTCACGTGCAGCCCATCTCAAGTCCATCTCAGTACATGCACACTGGTATCATGGTCAAAATCTGGAGAATGAATCGAGAACTTCCCCTTCATTATACAAAATACAACTACGTGTAATGGACATCAGTAATCCGAATATAAAACCTATGAGCTCGGATCTATTTTATGGCTCCATACTTCATGGATAAGGACTACCGACCAATGCCCATATCAGCCGAATCTGAGAATAACAATGGCAGCTATAGACCGGAACATTTTCTCATGGGTCATAAATTCTTACATGTAACATCAATCTTTTAATGTTTAACGCGGTGGATACAATTGAGTTACTTGTTATGTGAACCTGTTTTAACTTAAGAAGAAACATACAGGCCCCCTCTGTACCGTATAGAAAAGAAGTTCGACGATTGCGTGCCATTGACTCACGAAAAAGGAAATCTTTTTTGAAAGCCCGGGGTATTGTCTTTGAAACTATGTAGAAGGTGATGAGTAACTCTTCGCTTCATTATGTTCATAACAGAGTTGATACCAGTTTGGAACTGTCAACGCTATCGGTAGAGAGAGAGTTAAAGCACTACTGCATGCATTTTTTCTTGGTGGTGTTGTGAGATGTTATATCCGTGATAGAAACTTTAATGATTCTTGTCAATTCTGTACATGACTAATTATGAGAAGGTTGATTTTCGATATATTATCCGTTATGGTGTATTACTGTCGGGTCACCTAACTGTACGAGTCACATTGACTACCAGAGTTCGAGCCTCTTTAACGGCTTTTCTGCTGGATCACCTGAACGTAAATGTAGTCAGACTGACTTCCTTGGTTGTCATCGTGACCTCCTAGGAATATCCAATCACTGGTTCCTTCTAAGTCAGTCGATTTGTCAATCATGTACACTCAAAATAATAATCCGTTAAAATTTAACGTATTACTATCCGTTAGGTAGTTTTAACGGATTAATCCGTTGTATAAACGGAAATAGTACGTTATAGTAAGGGAATCTTCCGTTGTTGTATTGCACTGACGGACTCATCCGTTACACCAACGGAATATCCCAGTCAGCAAGTAATCATTGGTCCCACCTGGGCAAACGTGGGCATGTCGCGGGCTGTGGGGGCATGGGCAACCCTACACTGGCCCCAAGTGGGTTGAGTACTGGGAAGCCCACATTCTGAATTGAGCTGTGTAGGAATAGGCAAACCCACGTCGGCCCCATGCGGGTGAAATATGGAGGGACCCACATTTGCACAGGCTTCATCTGCCACGTTAGCCCGACGAAGGCCCAACATCGGCAATTAAGACATTGGCTCGACGTCGGCAAATCAGCATTGTCCCAGCGGGTATGAATGCTAGTATACGAGAGATGGAGGCCAAGTGAGGGCCATCTCGGCGTTGGCATTGTGTGTTATTGTCCATGTGGGGCCCACGTCGGGGAGAGTGAGGGTAAATGTGGGCCGACGCCGGCTTTCCGGCGATGGGCCAATGTTTGGCGAGTCATGTGGAGCCAACGAGGGAAAGCCCAAGCGATGTATTGGCCGCATCGGGCCGACGTGGGCATCTCCACATTAACCTAACCACACCGGGCCGTCGTGGGCAGCACCGCACCAAGAGTTATCTAACTTGAATGAACCTACTCATTTGTTTTACTTTTATGAGCAGGAAATTGTAATTTTAAAATTTATCTGCATGTATAATTACGTTTGTGATTAATGAGCAATATCGGAATTATATGCCAAACATGTCTGACTCTGTCCGATCGATAGAATTTTAATTTTTTTTATTTATTCCTCGACAAAGAGAAAGCACTGAATTAAAAACCACATGAGAGTTAATCAGCGCAGTCAATATCAATGCGGTTTGAGTTAAAATCATTAAACATTGGATATTACGAACGATTCCGATGATCTATATACTGAGAGGATTTTTCTCTTAACTCGGACGTTAGAGTTACGTGAAAAAAAGTCCACTCAATATAAACCCAGTTTGCATGGGATAAAATTTAATAAATTTCCGGTTACCAGCAAGGGCCCAACCTAGAACCCGTTAAAAAATAAGAATCCGTTACAATAACGGAATATTCCTTCGATTCCCTGGGGACGGACTTTTCCGTTAAATTTAACGGATAATAAAATCCGTTGAATCCGTTAAAAAATAGGAATCCGTTACAATAACGGAATATTCCCTTGATTCCCTGGGGACGGATTTTTTCCGTTCGAATAAACGGAATTTTATTTTGAGTGTAACTGCTTTAGAGAACAATTTCTTGAAAACTAAAGCATAATCAACTGGATCAAACCATCATATTTCCTGCTCTACCAATTTATACCTTTGCACATTATATCTGAAAACATGGTCTGTGATGAATAACAAGCGGCTGGTCCATCATTCATAATTCAGCCGTCGCCCATTAAAGAATATCCGCATCCATATAACAGCATTAGCACCAAATTCAAAAAGACAATCATAATATAGGCTAATTTCCTGCAAGGGAGAAGCGGTCAGCCGTTTTCAATGACAGCAAGACATCATGATGTTCCAAAAATATCAAATCCGTATCGCTGATCAGTATTTTTAACCCATATGTTATTCGTTATAAAGTCGTCATCTAGAGACTGATGTATATCAGTCACGCTTTGATTATGTCTGTTCATATGAGCACCATGAGGATCTTGAAGTACATGGGTTCATACGGTCCCTTGCCCCGGGTTAATCGGAATTAGACACAAGTTACGAAACGTAACGTCATAAACCTTGCACACTACGCTCGTATTTTGCTATCAGCATGCGATATGTATCGCCAAATTAGAGAAACTTTGAGTGCAGAAGCTTGGAGATATAGCCCTGTTTCATAAGTTTCTGCAATAATGTTTTGTGACGTTGATCAAAATCGTCACATTTAACACAGGATCTAGCAAATGTTACTAGGCGAGATATGTATCCGCCATATGTAGGTCCAACTGGAATATTACTGTCCAGAAAGTATTACTTTCCAGAAAGGGATAGTTTACGATGTCGAGAATGTAACCATCTCTTTTGTCATGATGTCGACGAGAGAGAAGGCCCGCTTCATTTTTATAGATATATTGGTCTAAATATGATGTGTCGGTAGGGCTATCTGTAGTTTCCTTCAAATTCAGTGAAGGTGGAAATATATCCTTCACCGCGTCATTTATATAGCGATTATCCACAGCAAGAAGATCGTCTATAAGGCTCTCCGGATATATTTGATGATAGTAGTATACAATGCGTAAATTGAACAAATGGCGCCTCACTGCGCATGCGCGAGAAAATAATGGAGTGAATTTGACCTCAGAAATTAGCATATGACTTTTGTGACGTCACGTTTCATCCAATCAGAAGCGAGTATTGATGTCACGTGGGGTGTGGGTGGTGGATGGTGGGAGGTGGGTTTAAGATGGCGTCGTGGGTGGTGGATGGTGGGAGGTGGGTTTAAGATGGCGTCGTGGGTGGTGGATGGTGGGAGGTGGGTTTAAGATGGCGTCGTGGGTGGTGGATGATGGGAGGTGGGTTTAAGATGGCGGCGTGGGTGGTGGATGGTGGGAGGTGGGTTTAAGATGGCGTCGTGGGTGGTGGATGGTGGGAGGTGGGTTTAAGATGGCGTCGTGGGTGGTGGATGGTGGGAGGTGGGTTTAAGATGGCGTCGTGGGTGGTGGATGGTGGGAGGTGGGTTTAAGATGGCGGCGTGGGTGGTGGATGGTGGGAGGTGGGTTTAAGATGGCGTCGTGGGTGGTGGATGGTGGGAGGTGGGTTTAAGATGGCGTCGTGGGTGGTGGATGGTGGGAGGTGGGTTTAAGATGGCGTCGTGGGTGGTGGATGGTGGGAGGTGGGTTTAAGATGGCGTCGTGGGTGGTGGATGGTGGGAGGTGGGTTTAAGATGGCGTCGTGGGTGGTGGATGATGGGAGGTGGGTTTAAGATGGCGTCGTGGGTGGTGGATGGTGGGAGGTGGGTTTAAGATGGCGGCGTGGGTGGTGGATGGTGGGAGGTGGGTTTAAGATGGCGGCGTGGGTGGTGGATGGTGGGAGGTGGGTTTAAGATGGCGGCGTGGGTGGTGGATGGTGGGAGGTGGGTTTAAGATGGCGTCGTGGGTGGTGGATGGTGGGAGGTGGGTTTAAGATGGCGTCGTGGGTGGTGGATGGTGGGAGGTGGGTTTAAGATGGCGTCGTGGGTGGTGGATGGTGGGAGGTGGGTTTAAGATGGCGTCGTGGGTGGTGGATGGTGGGAGGTGGGTTTAAGATGGCGGCGTGGGTGGTGGATGGTGGGAGGTGGGTTTAAAATGGCGTCGTGGGTGGTGGATGGTGGGAGGTGGGTTTAAGATGGCGGATTGTAGAAAAACGTATAAAAGGAGTCGATTTTTAGGGAAGGGGTGTATTCATTGCAATTTGACTTACCTGACCTGCCTGCCTGCCTGCCTGCTTGCCTATCCGCTTGTATGAGACGAAAAGCATGAGACGTGGAGAAGATTTTCCCTGGGACCCAGCAGTACCTCCGGTTGAAGTCTTGCCTGAAGATGAGCGTGTCAGGGACATTTATCAACGTCACTGGGCTACCATACGCCATTGTTTTCACCGTGACCGTCGTCTATTGGACTTGTATAACTACCGACTGCAGGACCTCACGTATCTGTCTACCTATGCCGAGAACATTTTCAAAGATCAGGTGACAGCGTTCAAGTTGAATATGACATTCGGGTACATTTTACGGCACAAGGAGACGGACCAGCTGCGGTATTATTATCCCAGCAATAATACCTATGTGTTTGATCACCCGTTCACGGTGACGGATGCGATTTCTCTGGAGCCACTCATCGACCAATTGACTACGTTGGATCCATTGGAATGGGCCCGGTTGCAACGCCCCAATACCCAATGGCTTGTGGAAATGATGACCAACGTCACATTTTTCGTCACGAAAATGAGAGATCATCCTATCGGTGCTCCTGTACTACTACCCCCTTGGTTGCTTCATCGACACGGCCTGTATGCATTAACAGCAGGGGTAAAGGGGCCCTACAAAGACCGGAAATGTCTGTTTCGGTGTTTGGCCGTGCATGTGGACGAGTGTAACCCCCAGTCTTGTGACACAGTGGCCAATGACTATTGGGAACAGTATTTACAGCAGCAAGACTTGGATAGGCGGCACTTCCGTGGAGTGCCGTTCAAGAATTTGGATGACGTGGAAACACTGTTCAACATCAATATCTTTGTATACCGATTACGATGCGAGGAGGAGGATACATTTGTGGCTGAATTGGTTCGTCGTTCAACAGAACGTTATGCTGCTACGATGAAAGTCAATGTGTTCGACGACAATGGCGTGAGTCATTTTTCGCTGATTTCCAATATGAGCCAGTACGCTCAGTCTTTCAGTTGTGCCCAATGCCATCGGGTGTTTCATCGCTCCACCGACTTACATCGCCACGAATCGCGATCCCAACATCGACAAAGCCTTGTACTTGAACGTGCTGCAAAGCCAGGCCAGTGCGAGTGGCACTAACCGAGGATTTCGCGTGGTGGACCACCAGATGCGCACGTACATTCAGCAACGAGACGCCTTTACTTTCTTTTATCCCAAACGAAAAGTGTTGGCCGACGGTGTGAGCACCACCTACTTGGACTTGTGAACAATGTGGAACTATAATTGTTGATACACGAGTTATAACACTGTAAAAGTCAGGATGGCCGAGTGGTCTAAGGCGCCGGTATTAAGTGCTGGTCGGCGAATGCTGTCGTAGGTTCGAATCCTACTCCTGACAGAACTTTTTTGTACCACTTGTATATACATACCACTACTATTCTATGTGTACATACCCCTACTATTTGTACCCTGTATTCTATTTGTACCTATTCAGTAACCCTTCTTGTTGACTTAAATAAAAAAAGTCAAAACATTTTTTGTGTTTTTTCATCTTTTATTCAACATCAATGAACGTCAGAACAACAACGTCATAACAATAACGTGATAATAATAAACAAGTGGCCTGCGCGCGCGCGCGCAGTACATTTTTAAGTTAACCAGAGAAATGGAGCATGCACATTAAAACGAGAGGCCGTCCAGTCATAGACGAGAACATCACGGTCTTCGGCTTGACAATAATCATCAAACATGTGTACAATAGTGGGCATAGAATGTCCTCTACTCCGGTGAGTGAGATAAAACACACAGTACTGTCCGCACACACTACTCAAGGGTCCTTGTAATCTTTGAGTATTCCAACGCCACTCTGTAGTAGAGACGTCCATGAATTTCACCAAATCGTCATGTAGGGGTGCAAGTCCGTAGGAATCAAAGTATTCGCCTTGGCCTAGGGTATCCACGTACACAGCTATCCAATGTTCACCGGGTGGACTCCTCGTGTCTGTATTCAGGATGTAGGCTGCTGGAGTGGAAGAGTGGGTGGGAAACACATTGCGTGGAAACACACCTCGAAAGGGGATCTTCGGATCTCGCTTGAGTATGCCTATCAGCTGCTCTGTATCCATGATGACTCTTAGCTGGCGTAGTCACACAGCACGTTTCTTTGCTGATCCACGCTGATGACGTTATCAAACTCGGCGTAGCAAATCACGTTAATGGTGTGGGCTAGAGCGGTGGCGAAACGCAGTTCCAACCGTAGGTTTCCTTTCTTCAGCAAAGCCAGTTGATGATCGTGTTCCAAGGTGGGGGTGAGGTCAAAGGCGAACAATGTGTACCCACGGGTAAAGTCGTCTCGGGTGATGTTATTGCCTTCGTCCTGGTTGTTTTGTCCTGTGGCTGTAAACAGGTTCAGGTAGGTCCGCACATAGTTTTTGTTAAGAAAGTCCGGTTGTAATGGACGGGCTGGAATTTGATGGCCGGCCACGTGCAGTGTCACAAAGTTGATGCTGAAATGTTGAAAGTTGAACGGATTCTCAGCCCAATTTCCATTGAAAGCGGTGTTGGTCACACACGCCAGGGTAAGACGTTTAGGAAGATCCCCTAGAAATAAATTTTCACGGTTGGCCATCATCGTACCTGCTGGCACAGAGAACACCTTGGTCTGTACGCGTCGGATGGGGTACAGGGCTGGTTTTTTCGATAAGGCTTCCATGTGACTCAGCAACACGCCCTGTTGCAAATCTACCGTACGGACAAACAGGGCTGCATCTTCAATGACGATGTTGTAGTCGACACCCCCGGGTCCACCGGCCATTAAGGCGAACGCGGTTAAGGAACGGATCAACTTGATCTTGATGGATACTCCGTTCATCATGTAGCGGTCTTGCAGGAACAGATCGGCGTGCAGTCGTCCCATCATATCGATGGACTTGCTTTGGGCTGCCATTCTTTTGCGTACGACGAACCCATTATTGGCACCGAGTATGTTGTTCATGACTCCGGGTGTATCCTTGAAGTACAGCTGAGCTTGTAAGTGTGATTTTTTGGCATCACTGCCGTACGACAACAGCGTCTCCATGTAGGCTCGGTACGGGTACGTATTGGTGGACGTACTGATGAGTTTATCGTTCAGCCCTATATCCACCTGTTGGAACAAGGAGTGCAGCCAAAGATTCACCGGGCCTACTACCGCATCGTCCGCTATGGGCGTCGCGTCGTTGTCCATTATTTTGGCTTTCACGTACAAGTACGTGTGGGCTAAATCCAGGTAGGCCGTATCTTTGTTTTCAATGGTAAATTCCACGGGGCCCACCCCCGTCAGGCTAGCCAGGGGTCGATGTTCTACCCAACGTCCTTCGGCTACACTGGTTTGGGTGGGTGGAATAGTCCACAAATCCAATTCACTGTTGGTAGACGGACACGACTCGGAGTGAATGAATGCCATTATGCGAAGATGTCTCTCCTACTACTACCTCTTCTTTCTTCTTCTTCTGGGGCTTAGTCCTCCTCTGGGGTGTGCGTCGTCGGTGTGTTGGACGTCGAATGACTCTTCGCTGTGTCGGAGTTTGTCTTTTAAGGGCTTTGGCGATCAAGACGCCGCCCGCTTCTTTAGCCCGTCGTTTGAAGGCTTGTCGGGGTGCTGTGCCTCCCATCACATCACCGGCCACGCGCAATCCACTGCGTACCGCTTGTTTCCCCACCGCTTTCACACCCCGTGTCACCAAGGGTAAAAACGTTTTCACAATGCTGCCCAGTATGTTCCCCAATCCGTGACCTCGTTGCATGCGTGCACCGCTAAACATGGGCAAGCCTCCGCCCGTTTGTTTCTTGTAGTAGTCGGCATAGCTGGGCGTATGGCACTGGTAAGGCACGTACATTATACGAAGTGAGGAGAGCGGACTTGTCGGAAATGAAGTGTCAGCACCACTTTTCCTCGTTCGAATGCGATCGGGCGTCCCGTGTCATCTCTTATATCCACCGTGATCGTGTTGATATCGGTATGTCGTACGGGCAGGTACATTATATGGTTGAAACTCTGGTTGACTTGATCACCATACGTCTTGCTAATGGGCACCACCCGTAACAGAGGTGTGTTCACATCACCCACAATATGGCTGTCCACTGCGTCCGAGTAGACGTACAGTCCGTACACACCTACTTTCATATCCATCAACAGGGTACCGTTGTCAATGGTGGGACCTGTGTAGACGCTGTCAGGCAGCCGTAACATTTGCTGTAGTGTAGGACTGAGTTTCACAGCCACGTTAGGGCTCAGCATGATAGAGCTCTTGTCGTTGTGTACGTTGACATCGAAGAACACGTTTTTCTTGAAGCGAAAGGCTATCAGGCGTGTTGCACTATCCGTGCTCTCCTTTAGAGCCTTGTACTCCAACAAGTCCATCAGACCCTCACTGAACTTCTGGGGCGTATCGTATTGGCCTTCGGGGAGAGTCAGTCTGTAGATTTTACCTTCGTAGGTCACTTCGTACCATACTTCTTGGTCTTGTACGTTGTACCATGAGTAAGGGTATTGAATATCCACCAATCCACATTCCCATCGTCCAGGTAAATGTAACGGTTGGGGTAATTGAGTGACATACTTGGTCAAGGTGTTGTCAGGAAACACTTCGAGTGAACTATTACTGGGCAACGTCAGGTAAAACATGACGACTGAGTTGTTCTGGCTTCTGCACCGGGTTTTTATAGGAGTTATTAGTAGGGTGCCCTTAGTAGGGTTCCCAGGCCTTGGGCGCCTTACCTGGGCATTGTGATCGTCGCGGTGACTTAGATCGGGTAGGTCCCCGTCGTCGTTGTTGTGGTGTTTTGGGCGGTGACATGGGGGCCCAAGCAGAGGAGGGTGGTGGTTGGTGTCGGGTCGATTGCTGCATAAAGGCCCAACGGTTAGGATTCCCTACCAATTCTTGAGGGATGTGCGTGTCTTTTAATCCCTGAGCAAATTACAAGCGTCTAGTCCGTCATTCATAATCCAGCCGTCGTCCATTAGAGAATATCCGCGTCCATAATCCCAGCCCGGTGGATTAGAGTGTTTGCGAGAACGGACCATATCGTTGATCAAATCGGTCATATGAGACCCCGGCACCACTTTGTTTCGAATCAGCAGTTTTCCTTCAGCGTTCCAACTCATATCGGCATTCTGTTTCACCCGGTCCAACAATAAACGGGCCTTGGTCTTGAAGGCTTTAGGCACACTGGTCAACACTTCCTCTTCCAGCTCAGGTGAAGGTGGTGACGGGGATGTGAGAGTAGGCGTTGTGGTGGGTAGTTGTGGCAGTGGTGGTGTACTACTAGTACTACTACTAGTACTACTCCCTCTATATTGATCCATAAACGTCTGGTACCGGTTCAGCGTATGATGGTAGAGTTGAATTTTCTCGTGATCGGGTAGTCGACGTTGCAGTATACTATTCATCTCTTCATCCAGAGACTGGAGTTGTTGCACTGTGGCAAGCACGGGATAGGGTGATTGCAAACTCTGTAACAGTCGAGGTTCGACCAGCATCATTTTTTTCGTATGTTCCATGATGACGTTTTTAGCGTCCCAAGATGGAGCCTAGTAACGGTCCCAGTACAGTAGCGGCTAAGGGTGCGAGGAGTGCGCCGAGAAATCCACCTCGCTGTAACACCTGTTTCTTTTTCTTGACACTGCCCGTCTTCTTCACCAACGTTCGGAGACCCGCCTTGTGCCGTTGCAATTTCCCTTTCTGCAGAGGACTGAGTGGAACATTGCCTTTTAACACATTATGGGCCACTTCACACAAACACCGTACCAAGTCGCATCCGCTCCGCGCACCAGGGCCCGGCCCACCTCCGGTGGCGCGCTGCGTAATACGCGCAGGGCCGGCGCGTGCTTGCGTATCCGTGCAGACATGATGATGAATGACGGCTAGAGTGCGTTGTCTTCTTCTTTTATTTCTTTTATTTCTTTTATCTTTTTTTATTTGGGTGTGTACACCGTCTGCACCTCGCCGGGAAAAATGAGGGTACGCAATCGAAGGGTGGAGGGCGTGTCTTGTTTCAAGTCGATGAGTAGATACCCGTGAGCGGGTTGGGTAGCATCTTCAAAGGCTTCTCGTACAAAGGCCGTGTTTTAGGGTACATCTGTTGGGCCAGGTGCGTAATTTGTGAAGCGTCTCTGGGGTTTTTGAATAACACCACATACTGAGCATTCAAACTAATGTTCCTGTGCTCTTTGTTCTTACTGAAGAGATTCTGCACGATGTAGATGATGCTCAACCGACGATGATGGCTTCCTTTGGTAAAGAGACGGGTGATTCGACTGTCCGTTTCCGTCATGAGATCGTCCACCACCACCAAGGTGTCTTGGGGTGTATCCTCAGGGGGTAAGCCTTCCACTAAGGTGAGTCCCGGGACACGTGCCAGTTCCTCGTACGCGGGTTGCCAAGCTCCATAACACCACAGGATGCGAGCTAGAGGCGGTGAAATGAGGGCTGACCCGTGTTGGATCAGACGTTGAACGAAGTGTGTTTTTCCCGACCCTGTCGGTCCAGCGATGAGACACGTGAAAGGATGCTGCCACCGAGGATCCATAGTTTTTTTTATTTTATTTTTTATTTTTTTTATTTGGTGATTTGCGCTCGACGGTTAGAAGCCCACCACCGTTGTCGGGGATCCCACCGGGGATCGTAGTCGAATGGGTACCGTTGTCGTGGTAAACGTTGTGATTCACGGGGATCCACTGCAAATATGTTTAGCGGCGTGGTGGTGTTGGTGGTGGTACTAGGTGTTGGTGGTGGTGGTGATGGGGTGGAAGGATCGTCGCTTCTCAGGGATGACGGAGGATGACGTGGAGTTGGAGTCGTGGTAGTAGTACGGGACGTGGTGGTCGTCGTCGTGGATGGCTGGATGTAGCGGGCAAAGGGTAACGTGGTGATGGCTGGAGTAGACGGTGTGGACGGCGGTGTGGTAGACGTCTGGGTTGATACGTGGCGGTACCTTGACGTCTTGGATGGCGTAGGCAGCGTCGTCGTCGTGGTAGTGGTCGAAGTGGTGGATGACTGAGATGTGGAACGCAGGGTGCTCAAACAGGATACCACGTACGTCAAATCGTAGAACACGCCTGTAAATAACGTACCCAGAACCACTACTAGACACACTATAGTACCCACTTGTGCTTTTCGAGTTCGTAACAGTAAGGGTAGATGTGTACTATCCATGGTACAATCCTACACTGAAGGCTGGTGATGATAGGGGTTAGAATTTATAGACGTTTCATGTCACGGCCGGACACCCAGGAATTAAACGAACGAGGCCATCCTTGCCATTTGACGAAATGATAGGCGATGCCACGTCGATGTTCCGTTTTCAAAATCTTTTCCACCGTGTAGTAGTCTTTCGGTGTTTTCACTATGGGTTGTAATTCTGCCTCGTAAAACGTGCCTTGCAGTCTCTCTCCTTGTAGATCTTCCAGTTGATAGACGTGTGGCTGTCGAGGTTTATGGCGAACGATGACAAAGTGCTCGTCACTCCAGTTGGGCAAGTAACTTTTCTCAAATTGGCCTTTCACTTTACTGATCCGTACCACATCTCCACGTTTGTAACGGGGTGCCGTGAGTGGTTGTGATGGACTGGATGAGTACAGCGTAGCACGCACTTGATGTTCGTTGCGTTCTGTCACATCACGGGGAGCTCGCTGGATACTGCGATGATAGGCGCGATTGTACCCTTGCACCAGTTGAGGTAGTACATCGATGTACCGTCGGGTGTTTTGGGCGGTAAAATACTTGTACATTCGGCCTTTGAAGGTGCGATTGAAGCGTTCCACCACAGAAGCTTTCGTCTCGTTGTACGTATGAAAGAAAAATACCTTCTGTTTCTTAAGAAAGGCTTGAAAGGGTCGGTTGAGAAATTCTGTGCCTTCATCCGTTTGTAAATAAAGAGGTTTGCGCCCCGTCTTGAAAATCTGCTGGAACGCTCCTATTAGATTCTCTCCTGTTTTGGTGCGAATGGGTAGTACCCAGGCATACTTGGATAAAATATCGATACAGGTCAATATGTACCGATGTCCATCATTGTGAGGTGCAAATCGACTCATGTCCACTAAATCCGCCTGCCATTGCGCGTCTATACCTCCTACGATGACTCGGTTACGGCGAAAATGTCGTCGAGCTGCTCGATGTAAACTATATGTGTCTTGGGTTTTTAACCAGTCTCGAACTTCAGTTCGACTGATGCCTTGAGAATGGGCAGCTCGAGACAGCGCTCCCACAGCGCTATACGCGGCTGGACTGGTAGGGCTGTAATACAAATCGGTTAACACCTCGTTCACTGTAGAGGCGGACTCATTTTTTCCCTTTCGGGACCGCTTCATCACGGTCTTCTTCTTACCCCTCATCGTTCTGGGTCGCCGTCATGTGTGTTGGTCGCTTCATCAGGTGACACTGTCACTCTAGCCTCTGTGCATTCTATAGATATAGTACTTTCGTCTTCCCCGGCTGTATCATCGGATTCATCATCATGTTGTTTTTTTTCATGAGGTTCAGCCAGCGCGTCTTCCATAGCACGAGCCCACGCCAATTGGTCTGGTGATCGGTCGTCCGGTGTAAACAACTGGTCCACAATAGGCACTACTTACTTTCTCCAAGGCTGACCACAGAGAGGGAGTTAGGATGAAACTTCGCGTAGGATCTTGGTAGCGGCCCAGGCGTGGGAAGAGGGCGGTACGGTATACGTAGATGGCATTGTCCATGTGGATGAGGTGTCCGTCCAACTCACCGTTCAACACCCGTTTAAATTTAGTCCAGCCATCACGCTGTAGTGTCACCGTATTCGATAAAGTCTCAGCGCGCGCCCAGCAAATAGCTCCACAATCTTCCACCAGGGTGACTTTATCTTCATAGACGTATAACCCCACCTGGTAGGGTGTAAGAGGCAGGATGGCTCGTAGTGACATGCTTGCTGTAAATGTCGAACGGAGAATGACACACACTCTGTCTCATCCCTCGTATTTATAGTGTCAGGTACTATTCTGTGAGAGGCGGCTCCTGTGGAGAGAGTACTTTATCCACCATGGGCACTACTTGTTGCAAAGCCGTCCATAGATCGGGGTCCAGAGTAAATCCCCCTCGCTTGAGACAGAGAAGTCGAGTAAAAATAGGGACCGCGGAAAATGTAGCCATCGTCACACAGGTGAATGCTATCTCCGTCGAGATCACCGCATAACACACGTTTCAAGGTAATCCAGCCTTCCGGGGATAAAGAGACACGCGCGGGTTCAGACGTACACCAACATCGGCTGTCGTCATCGATCAGCTCCACGCGTTGGGGATATAATAATAGGGTACAATCCGGTGTGAGAGTGCGGATAGCTACAGAATTGGCCTCAGGATAGAGTACATCGTGGACATCGGTGATAATAGCTTTCAGCGCTTGCCATAATGCCGGCCGCAGTAGGATAGCGGCACCCCCACACTGTTCTAGCCGCGGAAAAAAAGAATTATCTCTACCACTCCGCAGGTACACACCGATTCCCACATGCATAAAATCGACTTCGGGCTCTTTTCCCTGTAACAACCGTGTTAATAGAGTCCAGCCTGCTAAGCTTAAAGATAACTTCACTTCTATAGGATGTTCTTCGATGAGCTGCAGTTCATGATCATAGACGATGAGAATCACATCAGACGTCAGTTGAAAGAAAGCGAGCTCCTTTCCGTGCGCTGCCATAATGGTGAATGACAAAACACCGGCCAGGCAAAATGTATATATATACCGATTCTTGCTAATGTGAGTAAAAAAAAAAATATTTCATCGTAATAAAAAATTCGTACCTTGTTCTAGAAAATAATTAAATTGACAATGCAATTTTTGTAGGCGGACCAAGAGTGCATAAATTGATATTCTTGAGTAATAACATGATAAAATAAAATAATATCATTGCTGGGATATAATATCAAGTCATCATAATTACCAGAACAATCAATAGTGCTCTGAGATATCAAAACCATATACTTGGAAAGCCATACTATATAATGTAATAGATCCTATACCGTACGTCAGGTACTTTTTGATGCTAAACTCTGTGAATGGTTCCTTTTGACACAGCTTATAAATTTAAGGAAACGTTAATTCAATGAAACAATTAATGAAATATGTAGCCAACATCCTTTTCATGATTCTACCTCAATAAAACAATGTAATTCATACGACAAACACATTTAATAAAATTACGAAATAGCATTAATTGGAACAAGTCTGATTTCTGTCAAACAGAGTTGCGCCCCTTTAATCACGCACCAAAATTGAATCGGAACTCTGCACGTTGTTTTTCTTGCAGTGAAACGAAAGCTATGTTTTTAATAATTTTCTAGAGTTCTCTTTCGATAAACCCGCTGGAATTTTTAGGGAGCTATTATAAGGCTGTAAGCCAAAGTGTTGACGTATTTTTAGCCAGGAAAACCGATTTATTTTCAATGTACGGAGTTTTTCACACTACCGGACTTTAACGTTAGGCGTGTAAAAATCGCTAAAATTAATAAAATAACGGCGTAGTTTAGCGCTAGGCTACTAAATTTTTTTAAATACTACACTATGAATTGCCTGAGTTCAATTGGAAATAAAATTTATACGTGCACTGACATTTATTGTAAAATCACAGCCGTTTATAATTGGGAAAGAAACACACACAGATTTTCTCCAGACAGTAAAGCTTTGGCCATTTCGCCGAGGTCCGTGCTTTGTCTATATATATAGCGACCCGCTTGAAGCGGGCTATTCAAAAACCTTTCACCGCCACCATACCAAGAAGATAAAGAAGAAAAATTAACCAAACAGCAAGGATGTCAACCACACAGGAGCGAGGAAGAGGAATATCGAGAAGACAGAAGCGTGCGATGATGCGGGAAATAAAGGAATTCTGGTTAAAAGAATTTACCCAGTGGAGCACCAGATTGCGTGGCCATTGTCCAGGCGGGGGAACCGCGGAGAATGTACGGGCGTTGCTAAATGGGGCGAGAACCGTAGGCGATGAAGAGTGGTTCGAGTTATTGAAAAGAACCATGGAGGAGAACCTGCGCCCTGCCCTTCCTCGGCTGCTAGCCCCCCGCCCAACACCTCCACCACAAGAGCCAGCAATCCAGGCTGTTGTCGATGCTATACCACCAGCGCCCTTTCCTCTACAAGACCTGCCCGGCATTTTTGATTCACCACCTCCACCAACAATAGCCGCCGCCAACTTTATGGACGATTTACCCATCTTTGTCCATGAAGAAGAAGATGAAGATGTTCAACATTTATATACACTCAACCCATCTGGATATTTCTCCGTGAGTGCCATGAATACGAGGGAGTAGACAGGAAAACTCCTGCTGAAGAAAACAGCATACCAAATTGATCCTAACCGCCCTTATCAGGGCGAACCAATGCTTCGAAAGAGAGCTTCTAACTTGGGCACAAATTTCAAAGCAAACATCCCCACATTACCCTTTTTTTATTTTATTAGCAAACTGCATCACCAAAAAACAACCCCTGCCCAAATATTAACAGTCCTTGTCAGGACTAATCTCTCTCTTATAAACACAGGTTTTATTTTTTCTCTCTCCCAGTAATTAATTAATTAATATTACAGCCCGAACGATAACGGACTGAAATTTATTTTTTATTTTTGATAGAAGTTATAACAGCCCGAATGATAACGGGACTGACAATTTATTTGAACCAGTACAGGGATATATATATATGTGTGTGTGGGAATCTGATGTTAATTTTTTGTGCATTTTTTAGAAGTTTCCCCTTCCGGAAAAATAAGGTGGTTTTAAAAAAAACCTTTTTAGATATGTAATAAGCCATTACATATTACATCGTTGACAGGGCCTGTTGACGTTGTCTTCTCTCAGTACACACGGGGCATGTTAAAGGTATCAATTCACACACTAGGGGTTTATTAGCCTCCGCACACGTTGGTATTTGGGCTTGTCGATGTAAATAGGAGACTATTTGGCGTTCTGTGTTGATTCCCAGTGTTGTTGTTGTTACTGCAGAAACGTAGCCCATCACGTCTTGGTATTCTTTTTGGCTTATTTTCCTTGTATTCTCTCTTAGTCTCTGTTTTCTTGCATCCTTTCTGTTTTTTCTCTCCTGTTGCCGATTCCTATTGATTCTGACATCTTTCCTGTTTTTTCTCGCGTCTGGCCTCTGTCTTCGTAAATCTGTCCTCTGTCTTCGTAAATCTGTCCTCTCTCTTTTTCTTGAATCTTTCTTTTTTTGGAGTACTGTGGTCTTCTCCTCCTTCTCATCTTGTCCTTGTTGTTCTGTATCGGTTCCATCGGTTCCATCTGTATCGGTTCCATCTGTATCGGTTCCATCTGTATCGGTTCCATCGGTTCCATCTGTATGGGTTCCGGGTTCTTCTTTTTCTTTAGCTTGGGGGCTTGGTTGTTGTGGTTTCAACATACTTTCTAACATGCAGTCTATATCGTCAAAACGTTGGTATTCATCCGGTGTGGCTGCTGCTAGGAAGAAGTTACTAAGCTGCGATGTAGCTGGAGGGGCAACAAGATGAGGTGTGGCTGGTGGAGGGTAGTCCCGGGCTGGTTGAGGTGGAAATAAGTCTTTGATTATAGCATCCAACCATGGTTCGTCATGTGCCATATTAATGATGTTACCCAGCAGTTGTACTTCATTATCATGATTTGGGATGATGTCTGGTATATCAATATCCATGATTTCAGCCAGGGGTGACGCCATCACTGGGCACTCAGGCTAATTGTGAATGCCTGAAAAAAATACTACGCGCTATTTATAGTATAAGGCGCGGACCGTAGCGACAACACTCTGTCGTCTGCTACAGTTACGCTCAACAAAATATGTTTGTGTTTCTTTCTCAATTTTAAACGGCTGTGATTTTACAATAAATGTCAGCGCACGTATAAATTTTATTTCCAATTGAACTCAGGCAATTCATGGTGTAGTATTTAAAAAATTTAGCAGCCTAGCGCTAGACTATGCCATTATTTTTAATGAATTTATCGATTTTAAACCCATAAGATTAGTGTACGATAGTATGGAAAACCCAGTACACTGGAAATAAATGGATTTTTCTGGCTAAAAATACGTCAAGACTACAGCTTACAGCCTTATAATATTTTCCTGAAAATTGTAACGGGTTTATCGAAATAAAACTAGGAAATTTTTTATACTTGGGCAATGGTAACACAGCGCTATACAGTGGGCAAGCATATCTTGCACTCACTGACACCGGCCGCCATCTTAAACCCACCTGCCACCATCCACCACCCACGCCGCCATTTTAAACCCACCTCCCACCATCCACCACCCACGCCGCCGTGTTAAACCCACCTCCCACCATCCACCACCCACCTAGACTATAAATAAGGCGTAGTATGTTGACATTTATTCACAAAATACAATCATGGATTCAAGAAGACGACGACCAATGTTCACCCACCACCCTCCTAGAGATCCTAGAGAGATGGTTACCAGAGAGGTGGTTACCAGTGAAGATGATGGTGGAATCACCCTAATTACAAGCTTGCAGCAGGTTATTACAGACGAAACCAACATACGGCAAAGTCAAGAACAACTGGAACAGCTACAGCGGGATGTAATGCAAGAAGATGCGAGAATGCAAGAAGATGCGAGAAGACGAAGTCAACAACAAGACCAAGATATCAGCAGAATGGTGGCCATAGAAGAGGAAGAAGATACCGATATAACGGACGGGGAAGAAGAAATTACATGGTTAAATAGTAATATACCTCCTGCAACAACTACAACGGCTATAACCACGTCGGTTTCGGAAACTCCCAGTATAACGACTTCAGCTTGCGAAATAACACCACAACAACCATGCTCTTGGGCCGAGATAACCCGCCTCAACGAACGGATTAACGGCATGCGGGAAGACATGAATCTAATGGACGCTGAGATTTCGAGACAGAACAAAGAACGACATAAGGAAGAAAAAAAATCAAGATGTAGCGTGTGTACAGATGAAGATAGCCAGTACGCTGTATTACCGTGTGGCCATTTATGCATCTGTAAAGATTGTTGGGTCACGCTGACGTGTGTAGGAGACATGTGCCACTGCGTTGAAGCAGGCGAAAACCATTTAAAAATCAAGTGTCCAATCTGCAGGAAGCATGTGGGTGGAATAAAAAGAATCTACCGCTCATAAAACAAGTGTCGTAACACTTTCAAAGGCCCTTTTCAGGGCCACCCCATCTTTCCGGAAGAGGAAACTTCTATCAAAAAGCACAAAAAATTAACACCAACTCCCATCATCCTCTCCCCAAAGAAAAATTTTTTTTTAATTTTTTTTACAATTTTTTTTGAAATTATTGAAAAAAATGGGCGGGGGAGGGGAGGGGGGAAGGTTGGTGGAAGAGCCAAAAATTTTTTTTTTTTTTTTTAATTTAAAAAAAAGGAAAAAAAGAATCATGGAGCCAAAAAAAATCTTTTTAATTTTCTATGTTTTTTTTACAATTAAAAAAGGTATTGAAAAAAGGGGTAAAGGGGGGGGACAAGGGGGAGGGAAGGTTGGTGGAATAGCCAATCTAGGGAAGCCCCTAATGGACCAATGGGGTCGAGTGAGGTATCGATGTGAAGCTTATGTGAAGGGGCATTTGATGGACTGGGTGTGGGGTTGAATTAGGGTCATTCTGCGCATGCGCGGTGGCCGAAGGGTATGAAAATAGACGTTTTGGCATCTAGGGAAGCCCCTAATGGACCAATGGGGTCGAGTGAGGTATCGATGTGAAGCATTCGTGAAGGGGCATCTGATGGGCTGGGTGTGGGGTTAAATTAGGGTGATTCTGCGCATGCGCGGTGGCCGAAGGGTCCAATGAACACTAACAAGCATTTTTTTAATTTTCTACTATTTTTATTAACACAAATAGAATGAACGTGTTCACAAGGGTATTGAATTCAATTAACAGTAAAAAAACTCTGAATTTTTAATACAATTATACGCTCTCAAGCCACTTCAATGAATGTGTGTAGGAATACGGTAAAATGTTTTTCAACACTTGTTCTGAACACTTGTTCAATAGTTCTGCAACAAGACGTTTGAATTCATCATCATCTTTCCGTCCCTGGTGCACGTAAATGTAGGTAATAATCTCTTCACGTGGAATTTTGGGAGGGCAGGCAGCTTCCACTCCCAGGGCAATTTGCGTCTCGGTCACGACCTGTAGTGCCTCAGTGATCAGTGCGTATGAGGGTACACTAGTGTCCTGTGGAATTTGAGGTCTGATTAGATCCAGGACTGTGTCGATGTACTTCTGATAAATATAGTGAGACACCTGGTAGGCCAGAGCTTGACGAATTGTACTTGCGAGACTCTGCAACTTCCGCCAGGCCGTTAATTTCAAAGTGACACCCTGAGGACAAGGTACACGCTCTTGCGTATCTAACAGCATTTTCCATTTACGGATATGCACGAGGAGCTCATCGTTGAAATAGGCACAGCTCACAAAGATGTCGTCACCCACATGAAATTTCGCTTCGTCACTCCCCTGATCGCGAATAACAACATCGATGGCGTAATCAAGGGTCTCCAGTTTTTGCCAGGTGTCTAAGTTCATGGCAATATGCTTACCGGGTCTGTCGTTAAAGCCCGATGCATTAAAATGCACTTCTTCGTCTTTGACACTCACAGTTAAATAGGCTGAGAGCTCCCAAATGTCCGTGTGGGCTGCCTGGTAGGCTTGCTGGATAAGGTTATTGATATCCTGGACAGACATAGGAAGTTGTACCTCTTCTTTCACAGGCACTTGCTGGGGTACTACTGGCTCAAGCACTGACTCAGGTATTTCTAACGGTGTTAGTCGGGGGCGTTTGGGGCGTCCAACGCGTTTGACAGGTGTACTCTCTGGGGTAGTGTGCGTACGTTTGCTAGCTGTACGCTCTTCGGTGGTATCCATGACTAAGATATCATCATCTACAAGGGGAATTTCAAGTAGATCCGCTAGTTCTTCATTTCCCGTCTTCTTCAGCGCCTCCACGAAGGCTAGAAATGCATAGGGGCCACGGCGCAGTAGACCATCGATGAGTTGTCTGTTTTGTCGTGAAGGGGTGTTCTCCGCCATGATATCTTCGACACCCTGTTTCAGGAGTATGTTATCGGCCATAAGCACATCACATAATTCGCCCACATGCTGCATCTCATCAACGAGGCGAGGACGGTTCTTTTGAAGCGTGACTAGGTCGGCTGAATTCATCATGACTATGAGCTCAGGCTGGTGAGTAACTGCTACCGTGTAAAAGTCTGGTGAATTTGCACTGGTAAAATGAAATATAGTGAAAGGTTCTCCACAGCTCATACAAAACAGGCAAGCTGGCTGGCTAGAGGTGAAGCAAGCAGGCAGGCTGGTCAGGTCAGGTAAGTCAAAGTGCTCCGCAAGGTAGTGCAATGAATACACCCCTTCCCTAAAAATCGACTCCTTTTATACGTTTTTCTACAATCCGCCATCTTAAACCCACCTCCCACCATCCACACGCCGCCATCTTAAACCCACCTCCCACCATCCACCACGCCGCCATCTTAAACCCACCTCCCACCATCCACCACGCCGCCATCTTAAACCCACCTCCCACCATCCACCACCCACGCCGCCATCTTAAACCCACCTCCCACCATCCACCACCCACGACGCCATCTTAAACCCACCTCCCACCATCCACCACCCACGACGCCATCTTAAACCCACCTCCCACCATCCACCACCCACGCCGCCATCTTAAACCCACCTCCCACCATCCACCACCCACGCCGCCATCTTAAACCCACCTCCCACCATCCACCACCCACGCCGCCATCTTAAACCCACCTCCCACCATCCACCACCCACGACGCCATCTTAAACCCACCTCCCACCATCCACCACCCACGCCGCCATCTTAAACCCACCTCCCACCATCCACCACCCACGACGCCATCTTAAACCCACCTCCCACCATCCACCACCCACGACGCCATCTTAAACCCACCTCCCACCATCCACCACCCACACCCCACGTGACATCAATACTCGCTTCTGATTGGATGAAACGTGACGTCACAAAGGTCATATGCTAATTTCTGAGGTCAAATTCACTCCATTATTTTCTCGCGCATGCGCAGTGAGGCGCCATTTGTTCAATTTACGCGTTGTATACTACTGATGATGTCACAGTGACGTCATTTAAAAAAAAGGCATTTTTGGTCGATTTTTCAGGCATATGTTTTTACTTAAGTAATTTCTCCGAAAAAAAGAACTGCATGATAAATCAGTAAATATTAATTTGATGTGAAGTAAAATAGTTTTGGCCCACTTTTCCGCGCGAAAAAGCAGAATTTTTTAAGAAAAAGGAGGAAAACAAATTGTCTGATACCCCACGTGCCCGACATTTTGAATTCACTTCATGATTCTCCGCTCAAAATGATCCTAATGTGAACAACTGTAAATCACGGAGTGTCTGCTCTCAATATTTTGTCGTTCTGGAGGTAGCGCAGGTCTGGTAATGTTAATATAACTATCAAAAATAAAAGCCTTAATAATTTTGGGTTGGTGACCTAGCGGTACTGACCTACATAATTTATATTTATATTGATAAAATTATTTTTTGTTATATATTTTTTCTTGCAGGACACAGACCATGATATATACAAATCTACACTTATTCTTGCTTTAAATTGACTTCGATGAAATATTGACAAAAATAATGGACGGTATCTAAGCTCTCGTTAAAACAAAACTTACCTTCACAATGCTGCCTCAATAGTAACATCCGAGGCAGATTAGAAAGTGAACTATTATGGAATGAGTTATGCCTACCCATGCTACGTACCTTATGTTCGTCTCAAAGTGATTCTGTGACCTTTTGACCCATTCAATGGATTGTCCTCAACAAATCATAATGACTTCTCATGGGAAAACAGTTCCACAGTACAGTACATGAGCCGCACATGTCTGCGTAATTAACTAGCAACATTAAAGCATATGCCATTAATTTGGATTTATAGACAGAATTGTGACCTACTGACCTACATAACTGAAACCTGTTCATTATATTAAACTTTTTTGATGACCATGTAGACCATAACCCATGCTCATACCTTCACAATGATATCTAAATCGCAATATTTTATCAATAGATTTCGGTAGCGTCTAATAATGAGACTACCCCCCTAATTCATGTTTATTCAAAGTTAGTTCGATATTTGAACAATCTTGGGTGAAGTAGTTGAAGGAAGATGACAAAATCATTTCATCAAAAACTTGCACATGGTCTGTTATTGTTTTATATTGGTGTCTTCTCCAGCGTACACAGCTGACAATGTTGAACACATACACTAATTTTCATTCTAAAATGACGGTAATGACCTTCTGACCCACATAACAGACGGACTTTGACCAATGAAAATAAATCTCTCATCAGCTGATAGCCCATATACATACCTTCATAATAATGCCTCGCATGTAACATAAGAAGCAGTAGAAGTGGAAATATGTTGTCATATGTTACTCCTACCCCCTTCGAGTTATTTGACAAGTTCTCTGATCCGCTATAATTGCCTCTAGAACACTACCTACCCATGTTTCAGACTGGCCACCCACCCTAGAAAGATGCGTCTGTCTGGTCTAACAAAAAATCACAATGAAAATTTTCGATACCGTGGGTTGAGGTTCATCCTAAAACCCTTTTTCTTTTGGGATGATGGACTACTTTAAATTCAACAGGAAAGCCATCAGACCTAGGAGATTTCCATCTTTCATTCGTCTGAAACGTTAGTCCTTCACGAGAAAGATTAAACTCTTCTGTAAGTTTCACTGATTGACCCTGAAAGAGATCCTCATTTGTGTCGGTTAAATTTCCCTCGTCAGAGTATAAGTTTTCATATATTTGCTTTAGTACGCTCAGAATATGTCGAGATCAATCCTTTATTGCAGAATGAGTTATAATCCTTGTATACTTTTCATTCTATAGTTTGTTTTAGCGACCTGAAATAGGTCGAGTTTCTTTGGCGTACTCTGCCCAGTTGGCTTTTTCAGAAGTATCGAACCACTTACCTTCCTGGCCTCTTTCAGTTCACTTTCCTCTGGTCATCATTTTTCTTAGTTTTTTTGGTCATCTCTAAATGCCATACATAAGTATTTCTCCAGACCAACAGTTTTTTTCCACGTTCATTTCTTTGATATCTTCCGGTTTTTTAGATTCGAATAAGGAATAGCAAACTTCTTATTTGTGTTTTTAGAAATTCAAGAAAATGTTATTACGATGTTCATACGACTCCCAGTCCCGTGTTAATCGGAATTAATGTAAAAGCTACGAAGCTGTGCGCAACAGATCGTATTAAGATCGTATTTTCCGTGTGACATTAATACCAAACTTGATAAACTTGCAGTGAATGCACTTAATAGAATATCAAAGAGCATCGAAAGCACCCACCCTAAAATTGTACATCTTTAAAACTTCTTTCAAACATACATATCTAATCAAACAAGACAGCGGGTGGCTCTCTTCCAACACGAATCTGTCTCTATTCACGCAATATAGTCATTGTTAACCATTCATATATAAATATGTATGTCTTTGTCGTCATGGAGTGGTTTTTGCCTGGTACTTAAACGCTTTCAAAGCTATAAATGATTGCGACCACGTATATGTCCAACTTTCAATACACATGTGTATATATATCGAGAACTTTTATTAGAAATGCTAATACAAATAGTTCATAGTGCTTGATGTTGTAACCCACAATCCACAATCTCAATTATACAGCCAATCCAAAAAAAATGTACATGTTCAAACTCGTTTATGTCAATGTAAATATTACGATATTTATACGGTCCGAAGCCCAGGTTTAACCTACGAGGCTTAGTGTCAGAGATACGATCGTATTTTGCCATCAGTGTAAGATATTTATCAACAAACTTGATACATTTGCAAGAGATTGATAGGGTAGAACCCATGTTTGAATCGAAAGCAACCGCTCATAAAATTTTCATCACAAAACATTTCTTCACATATATCTAACAGAATAAAAACACCGGGTAGCTGTCTTTCAGCATAAAGCTGACTCCATTCACGCAATATAATCATTGCTCACCACTCCGTTATAAATGCCTTCGGCGTTATGGCGTGGTTTACGTCTGAAGATCATGGTGATAGATAGAGGCAACTTGAGGGAGAAAAGTTCCTATAAAATATCCATTTACAACTTGGAGAAATCTCATTTTCAGGACAAAATATTGGAAATAATATCGATGAACCCGTGTTATATGGCTTTTACGACATGTTTGCTTTACATGGCTAGGAAATATGTCCGGCGAAAGAAAACGTTCCAAACTATGCACTGCAATTAAGGAATGTTCAATTCGATTAAATCAATTGCTATTGTTATAATATTGCACCATCAAGCTGCTCAACTATTCATTAGTTGGTCATTAATGTAATATGCTTCAACCTAGGACGGAACCTGATGTACAAGTTGTGTTGTCCCATTGCATCAAGATGGTAAATCCAAGTCCAATCAATTGCATATCGCGAGCCTATTTTGGGCAATTTGATGGTGGCCTTGATGGTTGGCTGTCGAAATTTATGCAATGTCATGTTCGTCTATATCAATGAATAACATTATCATTATTATGTCACATGTACAACGACAACTTAAATTAATGACCAGATACAAAACCTAGTACAAAATATAGTAATTGTATCAAACTATAGTAATTGTATCAACTGGTTCGATTCACTGGAGTTTCCATTATGGTCATCAGAAGACAATTCCCAGCACTTTGCGGTCGACAGACTATCCAGCATCGTACTCTATACGGTTAATACACATAGCTTCCGCAGTTAGTTCGAACTGTCTATCTAAGTGAAGAAAACGTGCAATGGGATGATGACTATCCAGTGAACGTCGCCTGGTATTGAATTATCTACAAAGCTTTCGATGCTGAATATTTTATTTTGTTATTTTTTGAATTTAGACAACAGGTAGTGTAGATCTTCAACACATGGGAAACTTGCTTCATCTTTAAAGAATATAGTTCATGTTTCTTTTACTTACTCCCATTTAAGTTCTCCTATTCAGGACACAGAAACACACTCCTAGAGGTAAAATAAACATCAGACGGAACCGGTATTGCCGGTGTAAACAACCATAAATCTGACATGTATTCATTTTATGGTTATCAACCTCTGGGAAATATTAACAGACGTACCGAGAACAGTATGATTGAAATCCTAAGAAAATGTGACAAAATACACCTCTTATACATTTGGGCTCACATGCAGCCCATCTCAGTACATGTATACTGGCATCACGGTCAGAATCTGGAGAATGAATCGCGAACTTCCGTTCATTATACAACTACGTATAATGGACATCAGGAATCCGAATATGAAACCTATGAGCTCGGATCTATCTTATGGCTCCATACTTCATGAATAAGGACTACCGACCAATGCCCATATCAGCCAAATCTGAGAATAACAATGGCAGCTATAGACCGGAACATTTTCTCATGCGCCACAGATTCTTACATGTAACATAAGTCTTTTAATGTTTAACGCGGTGGATACAATTGAGTTACTTGTTATGTAAACCTGATATCTAACTTAAGAAGAAACATACAGGCTTCCTCTGTATACCGTATAGAAAAGAAGTTCGACGATTGCGTGCCATTGACTCACGGAAAAAGGAAATCTCAGGACTAACATTTTTATCACATTACATCTTGTTTGGAAGCTCGGAGTATCGCCTTTGAAACTATGTAGCCGGTGATGAGTAACTCTTCGCTTCATTATGTTCATAACAGAGTTGATACCAGTTTGGAACTGTCAACGTTATCGGTAGAGAGAGAGTTAAAGCACTACTGCATGTATTTTTTCTTGGTGGTGTTATGAGATGTTATATCCGTGATAGAAACTTTAATGATTCTTGTCAATTCTGTACAAGACTAATTATGAGAAGGTTGATTTTCGATATATTATCCGTTATGGTGTATTACTGTCGGGTCACCTAACTGTACGAGTCACAATGACTACCAGAGTTCGAGCCTCTTTAACGGCTTTTTTGCTGGATCACCTGAACGTAAATGTAGTTAGATTGACTTCCTTGATTGTCATCGTGACCTCCTAGGGATATCCAGTCACTGGTTCCTTGTAAGTTAGTTTATTTGTCAATCATGTTACTGCTTTAGAGAAAAATTTCTTGGAAACTAAGGCATAATAAACTGGATCAACCCATCATCTTTCCTGCTCTGCCAATTTATATACCTATGCACATTATATCTGAAAACATGGTCTGTGATGAATAGCAAGCGTCTGGTCCATCATTCATAATTCAGCCGTCGTCCATTAAAGAATATCCGCATCCATAATCCAATGATCTTTTCCAGATTATATATAACAGCATTAGCACCAAATTCAAAAAGACAATCATAATATACAAAAACATAGGCTAATTTCTTGCAACGGAGAATTGGTCAGCAGTTTTCAATGACGGCAAGACATCACGATGTTCCAAAAATATCAAATCCGTATCGCTGATCAGTATTCTTAATCCATATGTTATTCGTTGTAAAGTCGTCATCTAGAGACTGATGTATCTCAGTCACGCTTTGATTGTGCCTGTTCATATGAGCACCATGAGGATCTTGAAGTACATGGGTTCATACGGTCCCTTGCTCCGAGTTAATCGGAATTAGACACAAGTTACGAAACGTAACGCCATAGACCTTGCACACTACGCTCGTATTTTGCTATCAGCATGCGATATGTATCGCCAATTTAGAGAAAATTTGAGTGAAGGCGCTTGAAGATATAGCTCTGTTTCATAAGTTTCTGCAATAATGTTTTGTGACGTTGATTAAAATCGTCACATTTAACACAGGATGTAGCAAATGTTACTAGGCGAGATATGTATACGCCATATGTAGGTCCAACTGGAATATTACTGTCCAGAAAGGGATAGTTTACGATGTCGATAATGTAATCATCTATTTTGTCATAAAGTCGACGAGAGAGAAGGCCCTCTCCATTTTTATATATATATAGGTCTAAATATGATGTGCCGGTAGGGCTATCTGTAGTTTCCTTCAAATCCAGTGAAGGTGGATATATATATCCTTCACTGTGCCATTTATATAGCGATTATCCACAGCGAGAAGATCGTCTATAAGACTCTCAGGACATATTTGCTGACGTCACAGTGACGTCATTTTCAATAAAAGCATTTTTGGCCTATTTTTCGGGCATATGTTTTTATTTAAGTAATTTCTCCGAAAAAGACTGCATGATAAATCAGTAGATATTAATTTGATGTGAAATAAAATAGTTTTGGCCCACTTTTCCGCGCGAAAAAGCAGAATTTTTAAGAAAAATGAGGAATTTTCTGATTCCCCACGTGGCCGACATTTTGAATTTACCCAGGATCCTCCGCTCTGGAGGTATGTAAATAGGCTCAAAATGACCCAATGTGAACAACTGTAAATCATGGAGTGTCTGCTCTCAATTTTTTGTCGTTCTGGAGGTAGCCAAGAAAGTTTGGCAGATGTGGGGGGGGGGGGGGGAAATAATGGCCCGCAGGCCTGGTAAGGTTAATATAACTCTCAAAAATAAAAGCCTTACTAATTTTGTAGATTGGGTTGGTGACCTACCGGTACTAACCTACATAACGTATCCCCGCGCTTCAATTCTGAACTGTTATGAGTTATAATGATAAAGTTATTTTACCAAATACTTGTGGAAGAGCCGGTCATTTTTTGCTAATATTATTCCTTGCAGGACACAGACCATGATATCTACAAATCTACACTTATTGTTCCTTCAAACTGAATTCGATGACATATTGAAAAAATAATGGATGGTACTTAAGCTCTCGTTAAAAAAAACTTACATTCACAATGAGTTATGCCTACCCATGCCACGTACCTTATGTTCGTCTCAAAGTGATGCTGTTACCTTTTGACCCATTCAATGGATTGTCCTCAACAAATCATAATGACTTCTCATGGGAAAACAATTCCACAGTACAGTAGATGAGCCACACATGTCCTTTCATCTGCGTAATTAACTAGCAACATTAAAGCATGCCATTAATTTGGATCTGTAGACAGCATTTTGACCTACTGACATACATAACTGCAACCTGTCCGTTATATTAAACTGTTTTGATGACCATGTAGACCATAGCCCATGCTCATACCTTCACAATTATATCTAAATTGCAATATTTTATCAACAGATTTCGGTAACGTCTAATAATAAGACCATCCCCCTAAATTTCATGTTTATTCAAAATTAGTTCGATCTTTGAACAATCTTGGGAAGAAGTAGTTGAAGGAAGATGACAAAATCATTTCATCAAAAGCTTGCACATGGTCTGTTATTGTTTTATATTGGTGTCTTCTCCAGCGTACAAATGACGGTAATTACCTTCTGACCCACATAACAGACGGATTTTGACCAATGAAATAAATCTCCCATCAGCTGATAGCCCATATACATACCTTCATAATGATGCCTTGCATGTAACATAAGAAGCAGTAGAAGTGGAAATATGTTGTCATATGTTACCCCTATCCCCTAATTTTCGAGTTATTTGACAAGTTCCCTGATCCGCTATAATTGCCTCTAGCACACTACCTATCCATGTTTCAGACTGCCCACCCATCCTAGAAAGATGCGTCTATGTCTGGTCTGACAAAAAATCAAAATGAAAATTTTCTATACCGTGGGTTGAGGTTCATCCTAAAATAAGACCGTCTAATTTTGGGATGATGGACTACTTTAAATTCAACAGGAAAGCCATCAGATCTATGAGATTTCCATCTTTCATTCGTCCGAAGCGTTAGTCCTTCACGAGAAAGATGAAACTCTTCTCTAAGTTTCACTGATTGACCTAGAAAGAGATCCTCATTTGTGTCGGTAAAATTTCCCTCGTCAGAATATAAGTTTTCATATATTTGCTTTAGTAAGTTCAGAATATGTCGAGATCAATCCTCTACTGCAGAATGAGTTATAATCCTTGTATAGTTTTTATTATATAGTTTGTTTTAGCGACCTGAAATAGGCCGAGTTTTTTAGGCGTACTCTGCCCAATTGGCCTTTGTCAGAAGTATCGAACCACTTACCTTTCGAATCCTGGCTTCTTTCAGTTCACTTTCCCCTGGTCATCATTTTCCTTAGTTTTGCTTTGGTGATCTCTAGATGCTATACATGAGTCTTTCTCCAGACCAACAGTTTTTCCGCGTTCATTTCTTTGATATCTTCCGTATTTTTCATTTGAGTAAGGAATAGCAACACTTCTTATTTGTGTTTTTAGAAATTCAAGAAAATGTTATTCGTGTTATTCAAGAGGCATAAGATGTTCATTCGACCCATAGTCCCCGGTTAATCAGGATTAAAGTAAAGCTACGAAGCGTTGCGCAACAGATATTGTATTTTCCGTCGGCGTGTGATATATTAACCAACAAACATGATAAAGATACATTGAATGCGCTTAATAGAAAATTATCCATGATTAAATCTTTCCGGATCCCACTCAGCATCGAAGGCACCTGCCCTAAAATTATACATCGTTAAAACGTCTTTCAAACATATATATCTAATCAAACAAGTAGGGGGCGTTGCCTGGTACGTGGACGCTTTCAGAGCTATAAACGCTTACGATCACGAATATGTTCAACTTTCAATACAAATATGTATATATCGAAATCTTTTATTATAAATGCTAATACAAATACTTGTTTAATGCTTGATGTTGTAACCCAAAATCTCAGTTATACAGCCAATCCGAAAAAATTTGAACGCCCAAATTCCTGAATGTCAATGTAAATATTATGAATGAATGAATGAATCTTTATTTAAACTCTTTCATAAGCCATGGCTTTTTTACATGAAAGTCGAGTATTATAACAATAAACAAAGATAATTAAAACAACAATACATATTAAGAGAAGAATAACAATAGAGTTTAAACTAAGCGGATACCTGTACTAAAATAATTCAACAAAAGAACTGCTAAAAAGAAACTAAGATCGAACATAATAACATAAGTAGATTTGTTAAGAATTTTCAGTTTGAATTAAAATAATCCAGTATATTAATTACTAAACAAAATAATAATAATAATAATAATACTAACAATAATAATAATAATAATGCAAAGAGAGATCAGATCAAGTGGATACTAAAATAATTCGGTATAAGAATTACTAAAAACTGACAGGTCAAACTAAAAAATTAAGTAGATTTGTTAAACTTTTAAGATAGACTAAAATATTTCAGTATAACAATTGCCAAACAAAATTTCAAGTTGAACATAAAAAAGTTAAGTAGATTTGTTAAAACTTTCAATGAAGAACTTAAAACAGGCTTTCTTAAAACTACTGAGACTGGGTGACTGTCTAATGGTGTCCGGAAGTGAATTAAAAGTAGTGGCACCGTGAACACTAAATGAACGCTTGAAAAACTCTGTTCTTGCAAAGGGAACACGGAGTACACCGGACGAGCCTGCTCTAGTACGACTGGTGACAGGGGTAAAAATATTCTGGAGATATTCGGTACACAAGTTATTAAGACATTTGTACATTAAAATTGCAGTGTTATACTTGCACCTAACATCAATAGAAAACCAGTTCAGTTTTTTATATAAAACTTTAGAAGGAGTGTTAAAATCAGCACCGAGAATAAGTCTCATGGCACGTTTTTGTAGCTTATTTAAAAGATCCATGTCTTGCTTATTGCAATTTCCCCAAACATTGGCACAATAATCAAAGTGTGGTAAAATAAAACAGTTAAAAAATTGTCTTCTGGCAGAACAGGGTAAAATAGTTTTCAGTCTGTTCAGTAAGTACAGTTTGTTATTTATTTTCTTAATAATACTTTTCACATGTCCTGACCAGTTTAAATTACAATCAATCGTGACACCTTACGCCCTATATATATATACAAATATCTGTATAGCTATGTATATACATGTATCCAATTATAACCATATGCACTTTGAATGATCTAACTATTAGGTATATATAAATATGAATAATTACAATAATTACAATGTCCATGATATTTTTTTCTATTTGTCTTTTCTGATGAATTATTCATTCATCTATTTGATAATGAATGTCACTGATATTTACTACTAGTTTTGATATCATATCAATAATCTCAAATATCTGTTATTGTTTCTTTAAGCAAGATCTAAGCCACCCCCGATCGCCAATGTAAAATGTAATACATGTACCTCATATGTCACGAATGTGACCTGTGTGCAAATGAAGTTGAAGTTGAAGAGAGAAAAGTACCTGTATAATATCATGTACGACAATGAGAAATCTCATTTTCGGGACAAATATCGAAATCAGTATGGGTAAAAAATATATGGCTTTTGCTTCATATGGCTAGGAGCCAAATGTAGCTGAGTCTACACGCAAATTACAAGCGTCTGGTCCGTCATTCATAATTCAGCCGTCGTCCATTGCAAATGTCTGTCTAACAGAAATGCATATAATGTCATGTTTGTCAGGTTTGACTAAATCCGAATTTTTCGCCCATTTCTGAGCATTTACTATTTAGTAACTGGAGTTCATGATGACATCATAACCAGACTTCACCACACAGTGCACACCTGGAATATGGTCGGTGAACGTTTTAACATGGCCGTTCAACGAATGGACAACAGTATCATTCTTATACTGTTATGTAAAACAAGAACTTGCAATATTATTAATGAGGCTCAAAAATGGCATTACTGACCATAAAAAAACTAATAAAAAAGTAAAATAATAGAAAATTATCATTTCATTTTGACCATCACGAGAAAATTCCCCAAATTACTCGGTGACATTCGATATATATTGAGCAAACATATCTGGTCATTTTCATGCTGAATACTGTAAAACAAATTTTATTACACTTAGACAAGAATTAGTATAGATTTCACGATTCAAGCAGGATTTGAAAGGCATATTTCATAAGATAATAGACGGTAAACGGAATTGCATATTATAGTAGGATACAACATATGCTATCCGGTTGAATGTGTAGACCTCTCGGCTTCTAGCGCCATTAGACACATGAATAGAAGAGCTGCTGTAAAATAATTAGATTGAATTCCATCTATCAGATTGAAATAAGTGATCAATCATTTATCGGATTGAAAATATTCAATCTAATAGCTGGAATATTCAATCGAATAGATTGGCCATTAATTCCAATTTGACAGATTGAATTTTCAATTTAATTATTTTAGAGAGTGATGAACCTATCTGATGAAAATAGGCGAGTTTGTAAATGCAATATTTAAAGTAGTCACTAAGTAGAAAATGAGCATAATTGGCACTATGGCTACCTTGCTAAAACGAAATCTTCAAGGCTTACGTGTTACAGTGACTTGCTGATTTAATGTAATGGATATGAACAAGTCCGTGTCCGACACCACTTACAATACGGATATTACATATAACGCCATGTGCTACAGGTTTGTAGGTTAGATGACAATATTAATTGTGCATCGATGAAATACCGCAGAAAACAGAGCGTCCGCTGATTGACTGTTATTCATCCTTGGAAGGAATGGTTGGTATTTTTTCCGGATTATTTGACAAAGAAAAATATACAAAAAAACTCGAACAGTGTCTGCAGAAATCAACATTGTGACAGCTTTTTGTCGGGTACCCCAATGGGCAATAATGGCATTTTCATTTTCTGCGAAGTGATTGTCTATTAAGGCGGCTGGCTCGAAAACGAGCCGCTCATCATATCTTCAAATTCACGATAAAGATTTGACAGAACAAATCAGCCTTTCCAGCAAGGGAGGTAATTTGTTGCAACGAAATATTGGGAACACAGTTTTGTGGAGATGTGCCGGCCAAATTTACTACATAATAAGTAGGGAATTTTAATGGTGTCGTCCAACCTGTTGTGGCACGTAAGCATTGGGGATTACACACACTTTAGCCCTCGTATGATTTGTGTTTGTTTGAGACGCTAAGAAATTGCAATGGTGACGAAATGGATGGAAAACATAAGAGAACTAGTCTATTAAAATGTCTACTCAATCATTGCATCCGACACATCGCTTCTCACTAATACATTCATTCAAAAATGTGATTTTTAATGGTGTCCTGATTTTTCTTGATCTCCCAATGGCATTGACCTTTCGACCTGAATAGGATTCTTGTTTGCCATAAGCATGAGGTATTCCGGATTCCGGGCATATTTGACCATTGATAATTTCAGCACCGGCATTTATCGTCTCTCACTGATGTATCCACTCAAACCAAAAACTGAATTTCGATTATTTACTTATTTTCAGACCACGTGGACCTTGACGTTTGACCTGCTTACTTTAATTATGGCACGCGATATCTGCTGACCCATAGTTATCAAATTAGAGAGAAATCGGTTAATTTCTTGGAAAGATTTGGAAATAAATAAGTCGGGAGAAGAAGGAGAAAGAGGTGGAGAATGTGCAATCGATAGGACCTCGCCGGCTATAGCTGATAGTCCAAAATGGAGTTCATTGTTATTAAAACCCATATTTTAATTCAGAAAATCAGACTCTGAGACCCGACGCCGCTCGTAGTAGTTGCGATCGCATCTCGTACATTATATAGAGATTATTGTATACCAATTTCCATATCGGCGCTAGTATCAGCCCGAGATCTCCATATTAGCCAAAGGACCGAAGCCCCGAGAGCTGATATGGGGATCGAGGGCTGATGTCAGGGACGATAAGAAAATGGGTATATCATAATCTGTTTATCATATATTTATAGCTGATAGGACTGTAAATGATAAAACAAGTAGGCCCACATTTTATATTACATGAAACTGTTCATCGAAAATTGTAGCCCCGGTGGGGCCTTTTCTGTACTGCGTGCGAACAAGGCCCCGGCGCCAAGCTATTCACCAGCCGTAGTTGTTGAAAAAATGCTGGACGGCTAATGTTTTCCGAAGCCGTTATTCACAAACAATGAAAAAATTCGATTCTATATGATCTTACCTTGGGATTTAGCTCTTGTTTATTAGAAAATGTCCAGTTTTAGCTTCACGGCAGACCGAAAGTCAAAACGACTACTTCCGTTTTGAACTGCTCGTAACGACTCTGCGCGCAGATTACGCGCCACAACAACAACCGGTTTCTGTAGACGGGTTCTGAGTTTCCTTCTCCCGTGAAGCTAAAACTGGACAGTTTCCAGCTGATAAACAAGACCTGGATATAAAGGTAAGATCATACAGAATCCAATTGTTTTATTTTTTTGTGACTAACGACTTCGAAAAATGTTAGCTGTCAGATATTTTTTCAACAACTATACGGCTGGTGAATGAATGGCTTAGCGTCGAGTCCTTGTTCGCACGCAGAACAGAAATGCCGCACCAGAAAAGCTACGAAATTTGGACCCTCCGTAATATGCAGTCAATGTTGCGAAAATAACTTTGTCCCATTCTGGTGGAACACAACAGGTTAGAGAGCGACATGTAGGCCTACTGCCACGAACAATTTAAAATTTAGGATCGCTTATCGCTTATAAAATTAATATGTAGCGAAGATGCGCTCGGTCAGACTGCAGACAGAATATGACGAGTTCCTCGAGGGGAAACCGCTCTTGTGCGCGATATCAGTTCAAGGGCAAATAAAAGATATCAGGCCCGCGCGCGGGTAGAAATTTATATCATGATATGGAAGGGTGTCATTCCATACTATCCACGGGGCTAAAGGTCCAGTATCATAGGCAAATATGTGATAAGGAAAAATACTACATGACGCGAATTGGTATATGTACTATATACACCATCTGCACTGGGCGGTGATACACACAAGCAAATCATCAACCCCTTCAACCCTAATATATAACACGATAGACGGCTTGTAGAAAGAGTAGGGGCCTGTACATTATATTTGCGGGTATATCGTTGGGATCCACAGATCAACTTGGCATAATACCAGTTACGGTGACTCCGAAAATATTTCGGAGTCACCCTCATCCTTTGTGTAAGTGACTATCGGTGTAAACAGAACAATGCCCCTGATATGAAGAAAGCCGTTCAGTAGAGTGTGTCATTAGATATTGTCCCCGACACTGTCGGTCCATTTTATGATTAGACGCTCGACTGATATGCAGCGAAAAATAATCACGGCATTGTTTCGTTCATAACATAACAGTGAGAGATGTTGATTTACTTCACAGTGAATAATATGATTACCCAGTGCATTATCGCGCAAAAGTAGAAATCGATCTATTTCAGGGCCGATATTACCAGGTGAGAACAGATCCAAACGAAGTATGCTAAAATCAGCCAGCACGAAATCCAGTTTAAGTGACGTGATTTCCTTGAAACACATCCGTTATAATCATGACAACATTTTTACTAAACATTCCGGTATTAATTCTTCTTCAGAAAGCTTTTCATTTCGAAATAGTACACAGCATCCCGGATGAATTACTATCCCAAATATGCAGCTGTGAGTTGAGGAATTATGTTCTATTTTCTGGTATTTAGGGCGTGGGAGGAGTTTGACTACCATTTTTTTGTGAAAGTTGGACAAGTATGTAATTCGACAATTTGGATCACAGTGGCAACTTTTTCAATGAAAAGATTGACCCTGATAGGCCCTGGTTAACTCTGTACTGAGGCTGCCTTGTATTTGTTTGTGATCATTGTGGCCCAGCAAACCGTTTATGATGTCGACTACTGTTTGCTACCCAGACATCCTCCCAGTGATGTGGCTAGACATAATGGGGCGTTATTGTGTTAGGCTCTAATTCGGCCTTGAAGGATTATATACAGAATAACACAAACACTCTTGTTACATTAATGCAGGCCGTTAGCAACGAGACACTCGAACATATTTCTAAATCCCGTCCGTTGGGTAGTGTGAGTGTAATCCAATAAATACTCCAAGGCGATAACAAATAAATCAAATAAGCCTTCACAATATGGAGCTCGAGATCTGTTTGATTTCAGCACATTAGGGTCGATCGCGAATTGATGGATTGTTCAATTGAATAATCGACCGTCATTACTTGTGAGCCTGGAGGCATACTATGCAGATGTGAATGAAAATCCACCGCCAGTTTCCTGATTGACACTGCATACACCGATATTTGTGGATTACTTCTATGCATTACGGTCGGCACACATTCCCCAATGTAACAAGCAGCCAGAGGATGCTAGGTCCCCCGCTGAAATGGCAGCAATATTTTTTAGCATTGTTGGTCTCAAGGGATATACATGAGGGAGGCAACTGTTGCTTCATGGGCGTTGGATGTGGAAGGGTCTTTCTGCCTTCCCAAGTTTTAAGATCAATTCAGAACGGTTGACTGAAAGTTGATTGCTTCTGTAATATAGTTTCCATGCAGTGAAGCATTGAAATTATGTAACCGAGAAGCAACCCCAAGTGACATCTCAAGGCATTATCTGCAAACCAAATTTGACGAGAAGCTGAAGGCATCCTCAACCTATTGCCCGGAAACCAAATTTTAAATTTGCCACCAGGTGTAGGTGCAGTGGGCGAAATGCAATCCCAAGCATCATCTCATGGCATGGTACATGTATAAGCCTATAGTATTGCACCCTTCTACGGAGGGCCAATGATTGACTGATTCAGCAACATTTTCTCAGTTAGACGGCAGGTTTTGAAATAAAAAACGAGGCCGCGCTATGTCATCAGTCAACTGAGACAGTCACCTTGTTGTGTATGAAGATTGGGGTGGCTCCTATAAATAGTGATCCAATGAAAATGCTTGTATTAGTTTAAAATGGCGGGGTCGAATGACCAATCACTGAAGGGGAGACAGCTGGAACAGTACACTGACACTGTCTGTTAATTATAAATATCCTGATTTAACAGAGAGTTCTACAGTCTAGGTACATGTATCAGCATACGAACTTTGGGAAGAATCTGAAGAGGGGTCTTCAAGTTATTGCCCGGAAACCAAATTTAGATTTATAAGCATAAGATATGTGCGAAACACAATCCCAAGCGACATCTTTGGGCATATAAATACCAAATTGAGAAGAATCCGTTGTCAATTATTGCCAGAACAATTTTCAGATATGTCCACCAGGTGTCGACACCAGTAGGCCTATGCAGAAGCAGGCGAACTACAACCCAGGGAACATATTCTGGCATGATATCTGCATACCAAATTGGAGAAGAATCCGATGAACGAAATCAAATTGAGATTTTGACATGAGGACGTGATGCTACCTGTAGGCGCAAGTGAGCAAAGCGCAATCTCAAGTGACATCTTAGGTCATGTTATTACCCGATGGATTTTGCCACCAGGTGGCACCACCTGTAAGTGCAAATGAGTGAAAGGCAATCCCATGCAACATCTCCTGGCATGGTACATGCATGCTAAATTTGAGAAGACTGCATGCAGTTCTCAAGTTATTGGCCAAAAACAAATTCCAGATTTTGTCGTCAGGTGGCATCACCTTCTAAGCAGAAGTGGATCCCAAGCAACATCACATGGCAAGGTACAATGTATATGAATGCCTAATTTGGGTCCAAGAATTCGATGAACAGCTCACAAGTTATTGCCCAGAAACCAAATTTCGAGTGACATTTCAAAGCGTTTCAAAGTTGCAGCACAAAATAACGGAAAGAACCCTAGTGGCGCCACCTTCAGGTAGACCTTTCTGAAACACAATACCAATCAACATCTTGTCACAAGGAATGCATATATGCCAAATATTGAAGAAAATAGATACAGTCAATCGAATACGATCGAGAAGGCATCCCTTTTGCCTCTTTAGTAAAGGAAACATTCATTATTTGTGAAGAAAGTAAAAACATAAAACTTAGGAAAAACATCATTAATATGGCCCCATAGGATACCTTGAGGGAAGGTACTAACATACCAAATTTAAAAGAATCCGTTTCGGTCCAACGTGCAGTTACTGTCCGGAAATGCAATTTTACCTTGGCCCACAGGTTGGCGCCATGTATAGGCAGATAGGCATAAAAAATAATCCCAACCGAGATCTTGAGGCAAGATTCCTTGACATTGGAAATAGAAAATATTAACTTGGCCTACCGGTGGCACCACCTAGGGTCTGATCGACAAGAAAAACAATCCCAGGTGAAACCTTCAGGTAAGGTACATGTATTCATATACAAAACTTAGAAAAAATTCAGTCAAGTTTTAAAAAGTTATTGTCCGGAAATATAATTTAAAATTGGCCCCCAGGTGGCACCACCTATATGTGGATCAGCATGAAGAACAATGCCAAACGAGAATTTGAGGTGTGGTACCTACACACCAAATTTGAAATGAATCCGTCAAGGTTTTCAAAAGTTATTGTCTGGAAACACTTTACTTAGCTCTCAGGTGGTGCCCCCTGTATACGAATCAACACGAAAAATATTCTCAAGCCAGATCTTGAGGCAAGGTATCTACACACCAAATTTGAAAGAATCCTGAAGGTTTTCAAAAGTTATTGTCTGGAGATGCAATTTTAACTTGTCCCCCAGGTGGCGCGACCCAGAGGCGGATTGGCATGAAAACCAATTCCAAGGAAGATCTACAGACAATGGACCCACTTACCTATACAATACGAAGCTTCGCATTTTAAAACCCCTCGGCTCTGGGCACCAGCCATTCATAATGTATTCAATTTGAACTAAGATGCCAGGAACACCAAGCAGTCAAGTGACGATACAGATTATCAAAAATTTTGCAATTAGAAATGACCCCTAAGGTTTCCATCCAATTAAAGAAACCGGTATTCATTCCACAAATCTCTTGATGCATCGATAATGTAGCCCAAATTTTATATTTAGCATTTGAACAGTGTCAGAGATAGAGATCATTAATGGTTTTGCATAAATTAAAGATGGCTGCCCATCCTTCCCGCCACTCAGAGGAACTGATGTGGTTATTCATTAATGCAAGTCTTTTCATACATCGATGCTGTAAACCAAGTTTCGTATAGAACACTTAAATGGTCAGAGATAAACATCATTAAAGATTTTGAATAGATTAAAGATGGCCGCCAAGATTTCCGCCCAATCAGAGAAACCAGATCTGTCATTCATCGTAAGTCTCTTGATGCATCAATGATGTACACCAAATTTTACATTGAGCACTTCAACAGAATCAGAGATAGAGATCATTAATGATTTTGCATAAATTAAAGATGGCCACCAAGGTTTTCGGTCAATCAGGTCCCGATTCAAAATATCTGGATATATCGATGATGTTTACCAACTGTCATATAGAACAATTGAATGGTAACCGAGATATGTATCATTATCGATTTCGCATAAATTAAAGATGGCCTCCAGGGTTTCCAGCTAATCAGAAAAGCCTGTTTGGTAATTCGTTGAAAGTTGCTTGATATATCGATGATCTATATCAAATTTCGTATTGAACAGCTGAATGGTTTCCGAGATATGGATCATTATCCATTTTACATAAAATTAAAGATGGCCGCCAAGGTTTCCACTCAATCAGGTCCCAATTCAATAGGCTTCTGGTCCTTGACTAGGTAAATAAGCATACCAAATTTGGAATTCATCAGCGGAATGGTTTTCCGGCTATCTTGCTCACGAATGGACAGACGGACGTACAAGATGATAACAATACCCCATGGCCAAAATTAGCCGAGGAGTAAAACATGGTTCTGTGCCTGATAAATTGAAGCCTTTTGGGGTTGCAATTCATTGACGGGTGGCAGAATTATAACAGTATTGCAGACTACACACAAATTTCAACTTTCTGCCGAGATATATATGTTCAAACAAAATATATGAAGGTCGGACGAGGGCTAGTTTGGGAGATAGAGGGTGCGGCTCGGCACCCTGGGGGTGGGGACATGCTCTCCTTGAGGGTAGTGGTGGTGTTCCGACAAAGTCATAGAAAGCTCTCTGTACAACGACCGCACTGACAACTGCATGCCATCATCTGTCAATCTGAAGACCAGCAAGGATGAATTCAGTTCAATTCAGGGAATTGATCATATGCACAGTGTGCACCCGAACTTTAGGAACTCAGTTGTAATTAATATAGTAAGTTACATGTGTGGATACAAATGGTTCGTGCAGAAGCTTTAGGGTAAATCATATGATTTAGGGTAAATCATATATTTCGACTCTCTATACTACAATCCCTCATCAGGACCTTATTGACCGTCTAAGTTCATTAATAGTATCTGTGTTCAAGAAAACTGATCGTAGATATATTAATGCCGGAAGCCATAAAGCATTCTTTAGCTCTACTACATACAAGAGATATCATTCATGGGATGTTTCTTTGTTTATAGAGCTGCTTGAATTTCTCATTAAAAATATCTATGTGGAATTTGGCAACACAATATATCAACAGCATATAGGCATTCCAATGAGTACTAATTGTGCACCCCTATTGGCTGACCTATATCTGTTCTCTTATGAATATGACTATATGCAGGCGCTTTCAAAAACCGATCCATTCAAAGCCCGTTCCTTCTCATTCACCAAACGCTATATAGACGATCTTCTCGCTGTGGATAATCGCTACATAAATGACGCAGTGAAGGATATATATCCACCTTCACTGGATTTGAAGGAAACTACAGACAGCCCTACAGGCACATCATATTTAGATCTATATCTCTATAAAAATGAAGCGGGCATTCTCTCGCGTCGACTTTATGACAAAAGAGATGATTGCAATTTCGATATCGTAAACTATCCCTTTCTGGACAGTAATATTCCAGTGGGACCTGCATATGGCGTATACATATCTCGCTTAGTAGCATTTGCTAGATCCTGTGTTAAATGTGACGATTTTAATCAACGTCAAATTTGGCGATACATATCGCATGCCGATAAAAAAATACGAACGTAGCGTGCAAGATCTATGGCGCTACGTTTCGTAACTTGTGTCTAATTCCGCTTAACCCGGGGCTAGGGGCCGTATGAACCCATGTACTTCAAGATCCTCATGGTACTCATATGAACAGTCACAATCAAAGCGTGACTGAGATACATCATTCTTTAGATGACGACTTTACAACGAATATTATGGATTAAGAATACTGATCAGCGATACGGATTTGATATTTTGGAACATTATGATGTCTTGCCGCATCATTGAAAACTGTTGACCGCTTCTCTCTTGCAGGAAACAAGCCTATGTTTATGTATACTATGATTGTCTTTTTGAATTTGGTGCTAATACTGTTATATGGAATATGGAATAGGTCTTTGGATTATGAACGCGGATATTCTCTAATGGACGACGGCTGAATTATGGATGACGGATTAGACGCTTGTAATGCAATTATTCGATAGCAAAATTGAAGGAAATTTTGTCCTTCGTTTAAGATGACACGAAATTAAAAAACCAGGGGTTCAGTACTGCGAGGATTCCCCGCCAGTTATTTCATATTATACTTCTGGAATATAAAATGGTTCATGCAAAAGCTTTAGGGTAAACCATATGATGTGGAATAGATTGATTCCATAGCAAAATTGAAGACCCATTTTAACTGGAACGGACAAGAAGAAGAGAAACTCAGTGGCGCCACCTTCAGCCAGATGTTGCTGAAACCGGCGACTGGCGTCTTGTCGCAAGGAATGCGTATGCTGAATTTCTGGAGAATCCAACAAAGCATTTGGCAGTTATCGCTTGCAAAGAACATCGCTGGCAAAGAAATCCACGAACAGGAATGGACATGAAGAAGCGAGATCCAGTGGCGACACCTTCAGGCAGATGTTGCTGAAATGCAATAGCAGCGGCTGAGCCAATGTCTTGTCGCAAGGAATGCGTACATGCTGAATTTCGTGAGAATGCGACAAAGCATTTGGAAGTTATCGCTTGTAAAGAATTCAAACTGACATCCCCGGACACAATGAACCAAGATCCATTTTGCCCCAGTGGCGCCACCTTTAGGCCAATGTTGCTGAAATGCAATTCGTATGCGTATGCCAAATTTCAGAAGAATCCAACAAAGCGTAATGAAGTTATCGCTTCGAACAGACATGCACGGACGTACACGGACATCCACGGACACAAAGAAGCAACAACCAGTGGCGCCACCTTCAGGCAGATGTTGCTGAAATGCAACACGGACTGGCGTCTTGTCGCAGGGGATGCGTATTCCGAATTTCGAAAGAATCCAACAAAGCATTGGGAAGTTATCGCTTCCAACGGACATGCACGGACGTCCACGGACACAAAGAAGCAAATAACCTGTGGCGCCACCTTCAGGCAGATGTTGCTGAAATGCAATACAGACTGGCGTCTTGTCGCAAGGAATGCATATTCCGAATTTCGGAAGAATCCAACAAAGCGTTGGGAAGTTATCGATTCCAACAGACATGCACGGACGTCCACGGACACAAAGAAGCAAGAACCAGTGGCGCCACCTTCAGGCAGATGTTGCTGAAATGCAATACAGCCTGGCGTCTTGTCGCAAGGAATGTGTATTCCGAATTTCGGAAGAATCCAACGAAGCGTTAGGAAGTTATCGCTTCGAACAGACATGCACGGACGTACACGGACTCCCACGGACACAAAGAAGCAAGAACCAGTGGCGCCACCTTCAGGCAGATGTTGCTGAAATGCAATACGGACTGGCGTCTGGTCGCAAGGAATGCGTATTCCGAATTTCAGAAGAATCCAACAAAGCGTTAGGAAGTTATCGCTTCGAACAGACATGCACGGACGTACACGGACATCCACGGACACAAAGAAGCAAGAACCATTTTAAAGTCCCCAGTCGCGTTGCGGCGGGGGACAAAAAAATATGAACTGATGGGTATTTTCGTTGTTCATTTGTGGCCGTATACATATCGCATGCTGATAGCAAAATACGAGCGAAGCGTGCAAGATCTATGGCGTTACGTTTCGTAACTTGTGTCTAATTCCGCTTAACCCGGGGCTAGGGGCCGTATGAACCCATGTACTTCAAGATCCTCATGGTGCTCATATGAGCAGTCACAATCAAAGCGTGACTGAGATACACCATTCTCTAGATAACGACTTTAGAACGATTATTATGGATTAAGAATACTGATCAGTTATACGGATTTTATATTTTTGGAACATCATGATATTGTCGGCATCATTGAAAACTGTTGACCGCTTCTCTCTTGCAGGACACTAGCCTATGTTTATGTATACTTTTTGAATTTGGTGCTAATACTGTTATATGGATATGGAATAGGTCTTTGGGTTATGGACGCGGATATTCTTTAATGGACGACGGCTGAATTATGAATGACGGACTAGACGCTTGTATTGTGATTGCTAAATAAATTTTCCAGAGTAAGTGAAGTTTGGGAGTAAGGTAGACGTATTTGATGATGATATGTCTACACTCAAATCTTTAACCAGCACCTGGTAATAGTAATATTTGCATATGAATATTATATTATTTGGAGCTTTGTCTGCTGAAACTATGACGAATTTGCTCTGAAGATTTGCTAGGAATTCTTGCGAATTAAGACTTCTCAGTACTTGTTTTGCTTGGGGAAGAGTACTTCTGTCAATATGGCGGATTGTTTCAACGACCTTGCTTTTGGTGAGTTCCAGCCAATCAGCGAGTACTGTAGGCTCAACTTTTTCTCGCTTAGACCAACCAATAACGTACTGTTCCAATGCAGACATGACTATCTTCTGGTCGGCCTTCAGATTTATTCTTTTCGGCTCTCTATATTTAGGTCCTTTCATCAGGAGTAATTTCAGGTCCTTATCACGCACCACATCAAGGTCACCAGTCACAAAAGTTTTTGAAAGCGGAAACAACAAACAAAACTTTTCGAAAGGAGAAACAACACAATTTGTCAGGTACCGCTTTCGAAAATTTTTGTTGCTGTTGGCGTTCAAACTTTTTCAAACTAAATTATATACGCAGTGATCGTGCAGCAACAACAACGCTATTGGCAACAAACAATTTTACTATAAACACCAGGCATATATAAGTAATTTTGGAGACTTACCGCAAACTATCCAGTCTCCTCGCAAATTTGTCGTATCGTTTTGTCACAATAGAATTGCATGAATTATGAAAATCTGCTCGCAAAAACGGATAGAAGGCATTGACGCAGACGATCCACTTTTTAGCATATTGCTGCAAATAGTTTCTTGCTACCACGAAGACCTGGCATATTTCGAAATGAGCCGCCTTCACAAATTCACTTCTTGAAGACTAAAATCTTGTGTTCCAGTTGTGATTCCGCAGACTCGTCCACAACTTGAAGAAAATCTCCACATGTATCCATGCATCTGCTATCGGCTGTAACGTGCCAGCTGAAACGTTTTGAAACTTTAAACCCATTATTGGCGATCCAGACATCAGTACTTTGAGTACTTTCATTTTGGGACGCGTAAACACTTTTGGCCTACATTCCGTGATTTACAAATCGGTTACAGCAAAGAGAGGTGTCGCAAATATACACTTGAAGCAAAGTGCATGTGCAACAGGTTTGTAGTGGCAATTAAACTTTGGGCATTACACATAGTTTAGTTCTTGCGTAATTTGTGTTTGTATCAGACACTAAGATATTACAATGGCGACGAAGATTGGATGGAAAACACATGAGAACTACTCCAATTAAATGTGTTGCTTGAACTGTATCGTCAAAAACAATCATAAAATGCAACATGGTGTCAATCTTACCCGCTAAAAAAAGTTGAGTGAAAGTTCACTCAAGTAAGAGTGGAAATTGATCCCGCTCAATACTTGAGTGAGATTTTCACTCAACTTGAGTTACTTTTCACTCAACTTGAGTTAAATGCACTCAACTTGAGAGACATTCACTCAACTATAAGAGTGGAAATTGATCCCACTCAAATTGAGTGAACTTCAGTGGTTTTATCTCAAGTTGATTGAAAAGTAACTCAAGTTGAGTGAAAAGTAACTCAAGTTTGAGTGAACAGGTACATTTCACTCAAACTTGAGTGGAACAGTTCACTCAAGTATTTTTAGCGAGTACCAAATTTCCGATTTCGAGCGATCTTACTAAGCCGGTCTCCAGGTTCGCAAATAGGGATGGTCAGTAACCTTGACCTCAATCCGACATATCGCTTCTCTCAAATGCATTCATGCAAACAATGAGATTTTCATTGATTTCCTGGTTTTTCTTGATTTCTCATTGACCTTTCGAACTGAATAGGGTTCTTGTTTGCCATAAGCATGAGGTGTTCCGAATTCTGATCATATTTGACCATTGATAATTTCAGCCTCGACATATCGTCTCTCAGGTATGTATCCACTGACTCAAACCAAAAAATTAAATTTCGATGATTTCCTTATTTTTAGACCACAATGACATTGACCATTGCCCTGCTTACTTTAATTTTGGCACGCGATATCTGCGTGATCCCATAGTTATCCTGGTCAGATTTGAGAGAAATGGGTCAATTTCTTGGAAAGGTAACGAACTAAATAAGTCGGGAGAAGGAGAAAGAGAAGAAGAATATGCATTCCATAGGACTTTAGCCGACTATAGCTGATGTAGTCCAAAATGGAGTTATAATGTTATTAAAACCCATATTTTAATTTAGAAAGCAGCCAGAGGATGCTTGGTCCCCCGCCGAAATGGCAGTAATATTTTTTAACATTGTTGGTCTCGGGGGATATACATGAGGGAGCCAAATGCTACTTCATAGGCGTTGGATGCGGAAGGGTTTTTCTGCCTCCGTAAGTTTTAAGATCAACTAAGAACAGCTGACTGAACGTTGATTGCTGCTGTAATACAGTTACAAGCGTCTAGTCCGTCATTCATAATCCAGCCGTCGTCCATTAGAGAATATCCGCGTCCATGATCCAAAGACCTATTCCATTTTCCACATAACAGTATTAGCACCAAATTCAAAAAGACAATCATAGTATACATAAACATAGGCTTGTTTCCTGCAAGAGAGAAGCGGTCAACAGTTTTCAATGATGCCGGCAAGACATCATGATGTTCCAAAAATATCAAATCCGTATCGCTGATCAGTATTCTTAATCCATAATATTCGTTATAAAGTCGTCATCTAAAAAAATATGTATCTCAGTCACGCTTTGATTGTGACTGTTCATATGAGTACCATGAGGATCTTGAAGTACATGGGTTCATACGGCCCCTAGCCCCGGGTTAAGCGGAATTAGACACAAGTTACGAAACGTAGCGCCATAGATCTTGCACGCTACGTTCGTATTTTGCTATCAGCATGCGATATGTATCGCCAAATTTGAGAAACTTTGAGTGGAGGCGCTTGATGGAATAGCCCTGTTTTATAAGTTTCTGCAACAATGTTTTGTGACGTTGATTAAAATCATCACATTTAACACAGGATCTAGCAAATGCTACTAAGCGAGATATGTATACGCCATATGCAGGTCCCACTGGAATATTACTATCCAGAAAGGGATAGTTTACGATGTCGAAATTGTAATCATCTCTTTTGTCATAAAGTCGACGAGAGAGAAGCAATGAAGCATGGAAATTATGTAACCGAGATGTAACCCCATTTGACATCTCAAGGCATATTATCTGCAAAGCAAATTTGATAAGAATAAAAATTTTAAATTTCGCCACCTGCAGGTTCAAGTTGCTGAAACGCAATCCCAAGCATCATCTCATGGCATGGTGTCAGTATACAAGTTATTGCCCGGAAACCAAATTTAGATTTTGCCACCATTTTGTAGAAAACAAGTGTGCGTAGCAAAATCCCAAGCGACATCTTATGGCAAAAGAATAACAAATTTGAGAAGAATCCGATGAGCATTTGTCAAATTATTGCCGGAAACAAATTTCAGTTTTTGCCACCAGGTGTCGCCACCTGTACGAAGAAGCAGGCGAAATACAATTCCAAGGGACTTATTATGGTAGAATTCGATGAGCGAAATCAAATTAGATTTTGACATGATGTGGTACCGCCTGAAGGCGCGAGTGGTGGTATCATGCTATATTCATATCAAATTTAAGAAGAATCCCATGAGCGGTTCTCAAGTTATTACCTGGAATTTTTTTGGTATTTTGCCACCAGGTGGCGCCACCTGTAAGCACAAATGAGCAAAAGGCAATTCCACGCAACATCTCCCGGCATGATGTATACCCGGCATGATACATGCATGTTAAATTTGAGGAGATTCCGATGAGCAGTCCTCAAGTTATTGGCCGAAAGTTTTGATTTTAACACCAGTCAGGCGGTGCCACCTATACGCGCAAGTGGGCGAAACGCAATCTCCATCGACATCGTATGTCATGGTATTACCCATAAACAAATTTGGGATTTTAGCAAGGTGGCGCCACCTTTAATGGCAAGTGAGTGAAAGGCAATTCCATACAACATCTCCTGACATGGTACATGCATGCTAAATTTGAGAAGAATCTGATGAGCATGCAGTTCTCCAGTTTTTGGCCGAAAACAAATTTCAGATTTTGTCACCATGTGGCGTCACCTGTTAGCAGAAGTGGATGAAACGCAATCCCAAGCAACATCTCATATGGCAAGGTACTACAACGTATTTATGCATGCCTAATTTTGGAAGAATTCGATGAGCAGTTCTCAAGTTATTTCCCGGAAACCAAATTTAGAAGTTGCCACCAGGTGGCGCCACCTGTATGCGCAAGTGGACGGAATATTGAAGAAATTCGACCCAACATTTGGAAGAAGGCGCTTGTGAAGAAATTGAATGGACAATCACGGACATGCACAGAAGACTGGAACAAGACCCATTGGCGCCACCTTCAGGTGGATCTTGCTGAAACGCAATACTAACCCACGTCTGGTTACAAGGAGTGTATATGCCGACATCCACGGACAGGAACGAACATGAATAAGAGAGACCGAGTGGCGACACCTACAGGCAGATGTTGCTGAAATGCAAAAGCAGTCGGTGTCTTGTCGCAAGGAATGCGTATGCCGAATTCGAGAGAATCCGACAAAGCATTTGGGCATTATGGCGAAAAATTTAAACGGACATCCACGGACACAAAGAGGCAAGACCCATTTTGATCCAGTGGTGCCACCTTCAGGTAGATGTTATATAATAGAATACCAACTGGCGCCTTTCGGAGGAATCCAACAAAGTGTTTGGAAGTTATCGCTTGCGGAAAATTTACGGACGTACATGTACATGGACATCCACGGACACAAACAAGCAACAACCATTTTAAAGTCCCCGGTCGCGTTGCGGCGGGGGACAAAAATTAGTCTGTGAGACCCGACGCCACTCGTATCACGTCATTATGTCCGTGATCCTCTGAAACCGAATCTCGTACATTATGGAACAATAACGCATGACACATATTGGTATATGTACGCCTTCAAACGTAATATATTACGATAGACGGTTTATAGAAATAGTATACATTACATTTCCTGGTATAGCGCTGGGATCCACTGATTAACTGGGCATAGTACAAGTTGGAGGTGAATCCGAAATGATTTCCTCCTGTATTTTTGTGTATATGTAAGTGACTATCGGTGTAGACAGAACAATGTCCCTGATATCAAGAAAGCCGTTCAGTAGAATGTGTCATTAGCTATTGTCCGCGGCCATTTTATGATTAGACGCTCGAATGATATGCAGCGAAAAATAATCACGAACATAACAATGAGAGATGTTGATTTTCTTCACAGTGAATAATATGATTACCCAGTGCATTATCGCGCAGAAATAGGAATCGATTTATTTCAAGGCCGAAATTATCAGGTGCGAATAAAAGTCGGAAACGAAATATTTTATCACCAGCTAGCACGAAATACAGTTCGAGTGATGTGATTTCCTTGAAACACATCCGTTGTAACCATGACACCGTTTTTACTAAACATTCTGGAATTAATTCTTCTTCAGAGAGCTTCTCATTTCGAAATAGTACACAGAATCCCAGATGAATTACTATCCCAAATATGCAGCTGTGAGTTGAGGAATTATGTTCTATTTTGCGGTATTTAGAGCTTTGGCGGAGTTCAAATACCAACATTCTTGTGAAAGTTGCACAAATATTAAATTCGAAACTTCTAAGGTTGCCTAATGCTCTCATTGTTGTCACTTGTGGGCTAGCAAACCTTTTTATGATATCGACTACAGTTTTCTACCCAGACATCCTCCCATTGCGATGGTTGAACATAATAGGTGTGCTATTGTGTTAGGCTCTAATTCGGCCTCGAAGGAAAAAATACAGAATAACGCAAACACTCTCGTTGTACTGATGCAGGTCGTTAGCGATGAGACATTCGAACATATTTCTACATCACCCCAGTTAGCCCGTTGGGTAGTCTTGAGTATAATCAAATACATATTTCAAGGCGATAAGGAGGAAATCCCATAAGCTTTCACAATATAGAGCTAGAGATTTGTTTGATTTCACCACATTAAGTTTGATATCGAATTGATGGATTGTTCAATAAAATAATGGACCGTCGTTATTCGTGTGCCTGGAGTCGTACTAAGCAGATGTGAATAAAAATTAATCATTTGTGTTCTGAGTGTCCGGATTCACACTGCAACAGGGAGATTTATTTACCGATATATGTTGATTACTTTTATGCATTACGGTTGGCATACATTCCCCAATGTAAAAATTGATACGGATGGGTGTTTTCGTTGTTCATTTTGGCCGTATGACTTATCGGGAAAGAGAGGTAATGCCAAATGAACCCAAGCAATAAAAGAACTTTGAAATAAAGGGCATTTAGGAAAAAAGAAATGAACACGTACAGGATATCTGACGTTCTCGATTTACCTGAGACGTAATCAGCATGCCAATTACAAGCCGTTATTTAATAGCTATTTGAACAAACGCTGACGATATGCAGTTGGTGGACGAAGATGTAGGTGGTGGACGAAGAGTATAGACGTAAGATCAAGCGCTATTCATTTTTTCTGAGGATACCACTAAATATGATGTTTCGTATGGTTTAATCTTCTAGATTAACAAACGTATTGGGACTATCCTAGTCTATGGATATGGACATATCGTTATTATACTTGCGATTTAGCAATAACTGCATATTCACACAGAAGTGGAAACGATGGGAACCCAAGTTAGCAGTTTAATCTGCTTCCAACTGGATAACAGAATAGAAATATCGGAGTAAGGTATCAAAACAATGTGAATCATTTGTCCATTTTTGGGATACCAATATTGGGTTGCTATGTTATGTTCCCAGATATTGTTTTTTTGTTATTCGTACAACTGTATGAAGACAAGCTTGTCACATGCAACGTATCTGTCGGAGTTGCTGGAAGTGAGGCAATCCAGCATGTCGAAATTTGATGAAACAAAAACAGAAAAGTCAACCTGATGTATATGTAAATGTGTTAGAGAAAGGGGGCCAATCTAATGTGCCATAATCAGGTATTTTGACGTGAGAAGGTGTTTTCTGCTTATTATGAAGTTAACTCCTGGTTCCGTCATTATCTCTTCTTGTACATGTTTCACTGGCTAGTAGTTGTGACAGCACTCATTGAATCTTATCAAGTCGCACGAAACGCCTTCCCTGCTTGTGAACAAACCAACGATCTCTAACATAAAACAATGACCTGAAAGCCCATTGATTTACCACGGAATTCTTCGATGTCTGGTGTCCAAGCTTTGACCAAGATGTGAAATGTGAAATTTTAAACTTGTAACTCGAAAATAGGGTTCAAAGTGGTAACTTTGCCGAACATCCTCCCAATGTATTATTGTGTTAGGCTATAATTCGTCCTTGAAGGAATATCGAGTATTCACAAAATAACAAAAACACCCTCGTTACATAAATATAGTCCGTTATCAATGACACAATTGATATATTTCTACACCCTCACGCTTAGCCCCTTGGTTAGACTGAGTATAACCATAACAATACTGCAATACAACTACGTAAGTTTTTTAAGCATACACAATACGACCGCAAGATTTGTTTGATTGCAGCACATTTAGTTTGATCACGGATTGATGGATTGGTCAGTTAAATAATCGACAGTCGTGTTTTGAGTATCCCGATTCGCATTGCATTCAGCAGTGGATAACATGAAGATTTATAGGCCGATATTTGTCGAGTACTTTTATGCATAATGGCCGTCACACATTCTTTAGTGAGAAGGATGACCACAAGGGTCATTACGTCAATTATGTACAATCTTGTCAAATCGGAGTGAGATGCTGGCGTTTCCGTTGGGAACAGGTGAACGATCGCCGCATATCGCCGTCGACAACTCGCCTCAAACTATCCCCCTGACCCAGCGCGTGGTAGACTGTCCCCGAACAATTCTGAATTTTGGATCTAATGACGGAAAACCACCGATAACAGAAATAAAGTGTTAGTCTCAGGGGCTAAAGGAATCGGATAATGATGTTTTCCCTCAACCTTTTCACCCTTTTCAATCGAAGTGGAGCGAAACCAACATGACGACCATTTCTGTATTATTGGCAGTGCCCCTGATATACAACTCACACCCACTTAACATGGATCGGCCATATCATGGACAGTAGCTCTTGATACGGACTGCACTCGCCTTGGCATAACAGGTTCCCAGAAAACGTAGTACACTCTTAAAACGCTAATGTTAGATTTAACCTCTGAAGTGTTGGAGGAGGGAAAGCATTTAGAAAGTGTTGCATTTATACCATATAAATGTTAAATGCAACATTTTAAGCTGTTGTATCCAACAGCTAAAAGTGGTGAATATAACACTTAAAAGTGGAGAATACAGCACTTTCTAAGTGCTTTTCCTCCTCCAACATTAGCGTTTTAAGAGAGTATCATCGCTCATATCACAGTAAATAGGTGATAAAACGACGTTAGAACGACTTATGTCGTTAGAATGACTTATTAAATTGTTAGAACGACTTGTTATGTCGCTAGAACCACTTATCCGACTACACTTACAATACTGATATTACATTTAACGCCATGTGCTACCATTTACGCCCGAGTCAGCAAGCCTGGTTACTGGACTTATGCGTAACTCATGAACTGGTTTGAACTGGTCCAATCGCACAATCGCAGTTGAAAGTTGATCGAGCTTCGTGAATATGGATTAGCAGACTAGGCTCCAAGAAGTCTCCACCACAGCACATGGTACATTTACATTTCCGCCTTGACTGTAACATTCTGTAACTGACATGACTATAGGATTCCGTGTGTTAGTTGGATCGCTCATCTTGATGTACATTGATCGTGTTAGGTGAACTTATTTAAGACGCTTGTGGCAACGATCTGGTGTAAGACTCACGAAATTAATTGACAAAGGATCTGCCTCAAGTTGCAATGTCAGTCTCTAGTTCGTGATATTACCCTTTCAATGAGAGTCCTTACACCATAGCCTTACTGAAAATGTTGACCGTTTAAAAACGCCACGTGTTTCACAATGAAAGGAAAGCATCAAGCGTACATATATGCTACACAATAAATCGAGTTGAATGAAATCCTAGCTCATGTTGGGATCAATTTCAGTGAGAGGGAGGGGGGGGGGGGAGGGAGGAAACATGCACCAAAGTTAAACAACTCAATGCCAAACGTGAAAGGTACACTTAACAATAGACATTCATAGCAATTATAATTTTCCTTGCAGGGAAACAGACCTTGAAATCAGACACGCCATTTTTTAACAGATTGTGACTGTGTAAGAGGCTTAAGCGTAATAATACTACTCTTTTTTTGGACGCGTAAACATTTTGGCCTACATCCCCTCATTCACAAATCGGTTACAGCAAGGAGAGGTGTTGCAAATGTACTCTTGAAGCATACAGGTTTGTAGTGACACGTAAGCTTTGGGATTAATACACAGTTTAGCTCTTGTGTGATTTGTGTTTGTTTGAGGTACTAAGACATTACAACGGCGACGAAGATTGGATGGAAAACACATGGGAACTACTCTAATAAATGTGTTGCTTGACCTGTATCGTCAAACACAATTATAAAATGCAGCATGGCGTCATTCTTACCAACTTTATCCACATTTCCGATTTCCGATTCAAACAATGTGATTTCCAATGATTTCCTGATTTTTCTTGATCTCCCATTGGTCTTTCGAACTGAATAGGATTCTTGTTTGCCATAAGCATGAGGTATTTCAAATTCCGGACATATTTGACCATTGATAATTTCAACATCGACATATCGTCTCTCACTTATGTATCCACTCAAACCAAAAATTGAATTTCGATGATTTTTAGACCAAAATGACCTTGACCTTTGACCCGTTTACTTTAATTTTGACACTCGATATCTGCGTGATCCCATATTCATCCTGGTCAAATTTGAGAGAAATCGGTCAATTTCTTGGAAAGGTAAGGAACTAAATATATCAGAAGAAGAATGAGAAAGAGGTGGAGAATGTGCATTTCATAGGACTTCGCCGACTATAGCTGATGACCCAAAATGCAGTTCTAATGTTATTAGCCGAAAATCAGTCTGTGAGACCCGACGCCGCTCGTATCAAGTCATTATGTCCGTGATCCTCTGAAAACGAATATCGTACACATGTACATTATGGGACAATAACGCATGCCACATATTGGTATATGTAAACCTTCAAACCTAATATATACGATAGACGGTTTCTAGAAATAGCGTACATTATATTTCATGGTATCGCGTTGGGAGTAACTGATTAACTTGGCATATTACAAGTTAAAGGTGAATCCGAAATGATTTCGGAGTCAGGCTCCTCCTGAATTGTCGTGTATATGTTGTAAATGACTATCGGTGTAAACAGAACAATGCCCCTGATATCAAGAAAGCCGTTCACTAGAGTGCGTTATTAGATATTGTCTGCGGCATTGTCGGTCCATTTTATGAGTAGACGCTCGAATGATATGCAGCGAAAAATAATCACGGCATTGTTTCGTTCATAACTGATGCCATAGTGAGATATGTTGATTTTCTTCGCAGTGAATCGATTTATTTCAAGGCCGATATTATCAGTTGCGAATAAAAGTCGGAAACGAAATATATTATCACCAGCCAGCACGAAATGCAGTTCGAGTGATGTGATTTCCTTGAAACACATCCGTTGTAACCATGACACCATTAAATGATTTTTACTAAACATTCTGGAATTAATTCTTCTCCAGACAGTTTTTCCTTTCGAAATAGTACATAGAATCCCGGATGAATTACTTTCTCAAATATTCAGCTGTGAATTGGGGAATTATGTTCTATTTTGTTGTGTTTAGCTTTGGTGGAGTTCGAATGCCAACATTCCTGTGAAAGTTGGGGTCACAGTGGCAAGTCTTTTATTCAAAAAGGTTGACCCTGATAGGCCCTGGTTAACTCTGATCTAAGGTTGCCTAATGCTCTCATTGTTGTCACTTGTGGGCTAGCAAACCGTTTATGATATGGACTACAGTTTGCTACCCAGATATCCTCCCATTGAGATGGTTGAACATAATGGGCGTGTTATTGTGTTAGGCTCTAATTCGGCCTCAAAGGAAAAAATACAGAATAACACAAACACTCTCGTTGTATTGATGAAGTTCGTTAGCGATGAGACACACGAACATATTTTTACATCACCCCAGTTAGCTCGTTGGGTAGTCTTGAGTATAATCAAATAAATATTTCAAAGCGATAACGAGGAAATCCCACAATATAGAGCTAGAGATTTTCTAAATGATAAAAAATATAGCTAGAGATTTGTTTGATTTCAGCACATTAAATTTGATATCGAATTGATGGATTGTTCAATAAAATAATGGACCGTCGTTATTCGCGTGCCTGGAGACATACTAAACAGATATCAATAAAAAGTAATCATTTGTGTTCTGAGGGTGCGGATTCACACTGCATACACCAGTGGGGAACAGGGAGGTTTATTTACCGATATTTGTTGATTACTTTTATGCAGTACGGTCGGCATACATTCCCCAATGTAAAAATAGGTACGGATGGGTGTTTCCGATGTTTATTTTGGCCGTATGACTTATCGGGAGAGGTAATGCCAAATGAACCCAAGCAATAAAAGAACTTTGAAATAAAGGGCATTTAGGAAAAGAGAAATGAACACGAACAGGATATCTGACGTTCTCGATTTACCTGAGACGTAATCAGCATGCCAATTGCAAGCCGTTATTTAATAGCTATTTAAACAAACGCTGCCGATATGTAGTTGGTGGAGTAAGATGTAGGTGGTGGACGAAGAGTATAGACGTAAGATCAAACACTATTCATTTTTTCTGAGGATACCACTAAATATGATGTTTCGTATCGTTTAATCTTCTAGACTAACAAACGTATTGGGACTATCCCAGCAAGCATATAGACATATCGTTATTATATTTGCGATTTAGCAATACATGCATATTCGCAGAAATGGAAACGATGGGAACCCAAGTAAGCAGTTTAATCTGCTTCCAACTGCAGCTGGATAACAGAATAGAAATATCGGAGTAAGGTATCAAAACAATGTGAATCATTTGTCCCTTTTGGGATACCAATATTGGGTTGCTGTGTTATGTCCCCAGATATTGTTTTTGTTATTCGTACAACTGTATGAAGACAAGCTTGTCACATGCAACGTATCTGTCGGAGTTGCTGGAAGCGAGGCAATCCAGCATGTCGAAATTCGATGAAACAAAAACAGAAAAGTCAACCTGATGTATATGTAAATGTGTTAGAGAAAGGGGGCCAATCTAATGTGCCATATTCAGGTATTTTAAAGGGGGAAGGCGGTTTCTGCTTATTATGAAGTTAAATCCTGTTTCCGTCAGTACATGTTTCCTTGGCTAGTACTTGTGACAGCACTCATTGAATCTTGTTAACTCGCACGAAACGCCTTCCCTGCCTGTGAACAAACCAAAGATCTCTAACATAAAACAATGACCTGAAAGACCATTAATTTATCACGGAATACTTCGAAGTCTGGTGTCCAAGCTTTGACCAACATGTGAAATTTCAAACTTGTAACTCGAAAATTGGTGTCGCAGTGGTAACTTTGCCGAACATCCTTCTAGTGCATTATTGCGTTAGGCTATAATTCGTCCTTGAAGGAATATCGGGTATTCACAGAATAACAAAAAACACCCTCGTTACATAAATATAGTCCGTTATCAAGGACACAATTGATATATTTCTACACACTCACTCTTAGCCCCTCGGTTAGACTGAATATAACCATAACAATACTGCAATATGACAACTACGAAATTCTATAAGCAAACACAATACGACCGCAAGATTTGTTTGATTGCAGCACATTTAGTTTGATCACGGATTGATGAATTGGTCAATTAAATAATCGACAGTCGTGTGTTGAGTATCCCGATTCGCATTGCATTCAGCAGTGGATGACAGGAAGATTCATAGGCCGATATTTGTCGAGTACTTTTATGCATAATGGCCGTCAGACATTCTTCAGTGAGAAGGATGGCCACAAGGGTCATTACGTCAATTATGTACAATATTGTCAAATCGGAGTTAGATGCTTGCGTTTTCGTTGGGAACAGGTGAACGATCGCCGCATATCGCCGTCGACAACTCGCCTCAAACTATCCCCCTGACCCAGCGCTTGGTAGACTGTCCCCGAACAATTTTGAGTTTTGGATTTAATGACGGAAAACCACCGATAACGGAAATAAAGTGTTAGGCTCAGGGGCTAAAGGAATCGGATATTGATGTTTTCCATCAACTTTTTCACCCTTTTCAATCGAAGTAGAGCGAAACCAACATGGCAACCGTATCTGTATCATTGGCAGTGCCCCTGATATACAACTTTCACCCAATTAACATGGATCGGCCATATCACGGACAGTAGCTCTTGATACGGACTGTGCTCGCCTTGGCATAACAGGTTCCCAGAAAACGTAGTATCACCGCTCATATCACAGTACATAGGTGATAAACGACTTATTGCCGGTATGTCGTTAGGACGACTTATTAATATCGTTAGAACGACTTATGTCCTTAGAACGACTTATTATGTCGTTAGAACCACTAATCCGACTACACTTACAATACTGATAATACATATAACGCCATGTGCTACCATTTACGCCCGAGTCAGCAAGCCTGGTTACTGAACTTATGCGTAACTCATGAACTGGTTTACTTGTTACTATCCAATCGCACAATCGCAGTTGAAAGTTGATCGAGCTTCGTGAATATGGATTAGTAGACTAGGCTCCAAAAATTCTCCACCACAGCACATGCTACATTTACATTTCCGCCTTGACTGTAGCATTCTATAACTGACATGACTAAGGATCCTCTGCGTTAGTTGGATCGCTCATCTTGATATGTACATTGATCGTGTTAGGTGAACTTATTTAAGACGCTTGTGGCATCGATCTGGTGTAAGACTCACGAAATATAATTGACAACGGATCTGCCTCAAGTTGCACTGTCAGTCTCTAGTCCGTGATATTATCTTCTCAATGAGAGTCCTTACACCATAACCTTGCTGAAAATGTTGTCCGTTTAAAAAACGCCACGTGTTTCACTATGAAAGGAAAGCATCAGGCGTACATATATGCTACACAATAAATCGAGTTGAATGAATCCTAGCTCATGTTGGGATCAATTTCGACTTATGGGGGGTGGGGAAGCGGGGGGGGGGGGGGCATGCACCCAAGTCAAACAGCCCAATGCCAGACGTGAAAGGTACAACTAACAATAGACATTCATAGCAATTATAATTTTCCTTGCAGGGAAACAGACCTTAATATCAGACACGTATTTTTTGTGTGTAAGAGGCTCACGTGTAATAATACTGCTCTTTTTTTGGGACGCGTAAATACATTTGCAAGGAGAGGTGTTACAAATGTACTCTTGACGCATACAGGTTTGTAGTGACACATCAGCTTTGGGAATTACACACAGTTTAGTTCTTGTGTGATTTGTGCTTGTTTGAGATACTGAAACATTACAATGGCGACGAAGATTGGATGGAAAACACATGGGAGCTACTCTAATAAAATGTGTTGCTTGAACTGCACTGTCAAAACCAATTATAAAATGCAACATGGTGTAAATCTTACCACATTTATCCAAATTTCCGATTCCGATTTCGGTCTCCAGGTTCGCAAATAGGGATGGTCAGTAACCTTGACCTCATTCCGACATATCGCTTCTCACTAATACATTCATGCAAACAATGTGATTTCCAATGATTTCCTGATTTTTCTTGATCTCCCATTGGCCTTTCGAACTGAATAGGGCTCTTGTTTGCCATAAGCATGAGGTATTCCGAATTCCGGTCATATTTGACCATTGATAATTTCAGCATCGACATACCGTCTCTCACTTAAGTACCCACTGACTCAAACCATAAATTAAATTTCGATGATGTCCTTATTTTTAGACCACAATGATCTTGATCAATGACATACTCACTTTAATTTTAGCACACGATATCTGCGTGATCTCATAGTTATCCTGGTCAAATTTGAGAGAAATCGGTCAATTTCTTAGAAAGGTAAAGAACTAACTATGTCGAGAGAAGAAGAAGAAAGAGGTGAAGAATATGCATATACATGATGGAGGCAAATGCTACTTCAAAGGCGTTGGATGCGGAAGGATCTTTCTGCCTCCCCAAATTTTAAGATCAACTTAGAACAGCTGACTGAACGTTGATTGCTGCTGTAATACAGTTTCCATGCAATGAAGCATGGAAATTATGTAACCGAGATGCAACCCCAAGTGACATCTCAAGGCATATTATCTGCCAAGCAAATTTGATAAGAATCTGAAGGCGTCCTCAACCTATTGCCCGGAAACCAAATTTTAAATTTGCCACCAGGTGTCGCCACCTGCAGGTGCCAGTTGCTGAAACGCAATCCCAAGCATCATCACATGGCAAAGGAATAACAAATTTGAAAAGAATCAGTATACAAGTTATTGCCCGAAAACCAAATTTAAATTTTGCCACCAGGTGTCGCCTCCCGTAGAAACAAGTGTGCAGAACACAATCTCAAGCGACATCTTGTGGCAAAAGAATAACAAATTTGAGAAGAACCCGATGAGCATTTGTCAAATTATTGCCGGAAACAAATTTCAGATTTTTCCACCAGGTGTCGCCACCTGTACGCAGAAGCAGGCGAAATACAATCCCAAGGGAAATATCATGGCATGGTATCTGCATTCCAAATTGGAGAAGAATCCGATGAGCGAAATCAAATTAGATTTTGACATGATGTGGTGCCGCCTGTAGGCGCGACTGGGCGCAATATCTTATGTCATGGTATAATCATATCAAATTGAAGAAGAATCCGATGAGCGGTTCTCAAGTTATTACCCGAAAAAAAATTGGTATTTGGCCACCAGGTGACGCCACCTGTAAGTACAAGTGAGCAAAAGGCAATCCCACGCAACATCTCCCGGCATGATACATGCATGTTAAATTTGAGGAGATTCCGATGAGCAGTTCTCAAGTTATTGGCCGAAAACATGATTTGATTTTAACACCAGTCAGGTGGTGCCACCTATAGGCACAAGTGGGCGATACGCCATCTCAAGCGACATATTATGTCGCCATATTACCCATTACAAATTTGAGATTTTGCCAAGGTGGCGCCACCTTTAATTGCAAGTGAGTGAAAGGCAATTCCATACAACATCTCCTGGCATGGTACATGCATGCTAAATTTGGGAAGAATCCGATGAGCATACAGTTCTCCACTTATTGGCCGAAAACAAATTTCAGATTTTGTCATCAGGTGGCTTCACCTATTAGCAGAAGTGGATGAAACGCAATCACAAGCAACATTTCATATGGCAAGGTACTACAACGTATTTATTGTCACGTCTAAACGATAATAGAAAAACGCAACAGAAAGATTTGTGAAGTCGGTTATTAAACAAATATTTATTTACAATACTAAAATCATATACAAATTAAGTTAGGTCAATACAGCAAATAAACGTCAACTAAAATCTTACTGTTCAATGTTATACTGGTGTATCTCTCGAGCCTGTATTAACGTACAAATCTCTATACAGTTCGTGCCGGCGTGCAGAAATCTAGTCCAATAACGCTCAGCTGTTGTCCAGTTTCCGTCAGTACAATTACGTAGATAAAACCGCAGTCAAACACACAAGAGTAATCCAACAGGAATATATAATCCAGCAGTCAGTTACACATGTATCTCAGTCAAAGGTAATGTCCAGTTATGTACCCAATAGAAGCCGTTCGAATCTCCTCCTCGATCACTAAACTTCAAGCAATTTATAATTTTATCGGGAATTCGAGATTATTCTATCAGATCAAGAAACTTCCATCCGTATAGCAATGACGTAAGATTTAACCCTAATACAATTATAACAGTTACGAGAAAGTTCGACATAATTAACCCAGATAAACAAGTGCTTTCTCATTCCAGAAACTTCAAGAATGTCTCATATTGAATACAATGGAAATCTATATGTATAGATGGCGCTCCGCACTAACCGCTCAGGTCATAGATGCATGTACAGATGGCGCTATGCACCAATCTAATCAGGTCATACGGGGCTGTACTTAGAGCAGCCATTTGCAATCACAGAATCTTCGAGAAAACACTAGACGGACGACTCACATAATTCACTTACGATAAATCGGTCACGATTACGAGAAAATTCCATGAATACAACAGAACGTAAATATGTTTACCTCAGGTCTATCATTCTAGAAATATCCTCAGTGTCTAACTTTATACTGTAATACTATGACATTATGCATGCCTAATTTGGGAAGAATTCGATGCGCAGTTCTCTAGTTATTTCCCGGAAACCAAATTTAGAAGTTGCCACCTGTATGCGCAAGTGGGTGGAATATTGAAGAAATTCGACCAAGCATTGGGAAGTTATCGCTTGTGAAGAATTTGAATGGACAACCACGGACATGCACAGAAGACTGCAACAAGACCCAGTGGCGCCACCTTCAGGTGGATATTGCTGAAACGCAATACTAACCCACGTCTGGTTACAAGGAGTGTATATGCCGACATCCACGGAGAGGAACGAACATGAATAAGCGAGACCGAGTGACGACACCTACAAGCAGATGTTGCTGAAATGCAATAGCAGCCGGTGTCTTGTCACAAGGAATGCGTATGCCGAATTTCGAGAGAATCCGACAAAGCATTTGGGCAATATCGCTGGCGAAAAATTTAAACGGACATCCACGAACACAAAGAGGCAAGACCCATTTAGACCCAGTGGCGCCACCTTCAGGCAGATGTTATATAATACAATACTAACTGGCGTTTGTCGCAAGGAAGGCGTATGCCGAATTTCGGGAGAATCCAACAAAGCGTGTGGAAGTTATCGCTTGCGGAAAATTCACGGACCTATATGGACATCCACGGACACAAACAAGCAACAACCATTTTGCGGCGGGGAACAAAAATCAGTCCGTGAGATCCGACGCCACTCTTATCATGTCATTATGTCCGTGATCTTCTGAAACCGAATCTCGTACATTTTGGAACAATAACGCATGACACATATTGGTATATGTACACCTTCAGACCTAATATATACGATGGACGGTTTATAGAAATAGTATACATTACATTTCCTGGTATAGCGCTGGGATCCACTGATTAACTGGGCATAATACAAGTTGGAGGTGAATCCGAAATGATTTCCTCCTGTATTTTTGTGTATATGTAAGTGACTATCGGTGTAAACAGAACAATGTCCCTGATATCAAGAAAGCCGTTCAGTAGAGTATGTCATTAGCTATTGTCCGCCGCGATGTCGGTCCATTTTATGATTAGACGCTCGAATGATATGCAGCGAAAAATAATCACGGCATTGTTTCGTTCATAACATAACAATGAGAGATGTTGATTTTCTTCACAGTGAATAATATGATTACCCAGTGCATTATCGCGCAGAAATAGGAATCGATTTATTTCAAGGCCGATATTATCAGGTGCGAATAAAAGTCGGAAACGAAATATTTTATCACCAGCTAGCACGAAATACAGTTCGAGTGACGTGATTTCCTTTAAACACATCCGTTATAACCATGACACAGTTTTACTAAACATTCTGGAATTAATTCTTCTTCAGAGAGCTTCTCATTTCGAAATAGTACACAGAATCCCAGATGAATTACTATCCCAAATATGCAGCTGTGAGTTGAGGAATTATGTTCTATTTTGCGGTATTTAGAGCTTTGACGGAGTTCGAATACCAACATTCTTGTGAAAGTTGCACAAATATTAAATTCGAAACTTCTATGGTTGCCTAATGCTCTCATTGTTGTCACTTGTGGGCTAGCAAACCTTTTATGATATCGACTACAGTTTTCTACCCAGACATCCTCCCATTGAGATGGTTGAACATAATAGGTGTGTTATTGTGTTAGGCTCTAATTCGGCCTCGAAGGAAAAAATACAGAATAACGCAAACACTCTCGCTGTACTGATGCAGGTCGTTAGCGATGAGACATTCGAACATATTTCTACATCACCCCAGTTAGCCCGTTGGGTAGTCTTGAGTATAATCAAATAAATATTTCAAGGCGATAAGGAGGAAATCCCATAAGCTTTCACAATATAGAGCTAGAGATTTGTTTGATTTCACCGCATTAAGTTTGATATCGAATTGATGGATTGTTCAATAAAATAATGGACCGTCGTTATTCGTGTGCCTGGAGTCGTACTAAGCAGATGTGAATAAAAATTAATCATTTGTGTTCTGAGTGTCCGGATTCACACTGCAACAGGGAGATTTATTTACCGATATTTGTTGATTACTTTTATGCATTATGGTCGGCATACACTCCCCAATGTAAAAATAGGAACGGATGGGTGTTTTCGTAGTTCATTTTGGCCGTATGACTTATCGGGAAAGAGAGGTAATGCCAAATGAACCCAAGCAATAAAAGAACTTTTAAAGGACATTTAGGAAAAAAGAAAAGAACACAAACAGGATATCTGACGTTCTCGATTTACCTGAGACGTAATCAGCATGCCAACTGCAAGCCGTTATTTAATACCTATTTGAACAAACGCTGCCGATATGCAGTTGGTGGACGAAGATGTAGGTGGTCGACGAAGAGTATAGACGTAGGATTAAACACTATTCACTTTTTCTAAGGATACCACTAAATATGATGTTTCGTATGGTTTAATCTTCTAGACTAACAAACGTATTGGGACTATCTCCAGCACGCATATGGACATATCGTTATTATATTTGCGATTTAGCAATACCTGCATATTCGCAGAAGTGAAAACGATGGGAACCCAAGTTAGCTGTTTAATCTGCTTCCAACTTGATAACAGAATAGAAATATCGGACTAAGGTATCAAAACAATGTAAATCATTTGTCCCTTTTGGGATACCAATATTGGGTTGCTATGTTATGTTCCCAGATATTGTAGTTTTGTTATTCGTACAACTGTATGAAGACAAGCTTGTCACATGCAACGTATCTGTCTCGGAGTCGCTGGAAGGGAGGCAATCCAGCATGGCGAAATTCGAAGAAACAAAAACAGAAAAGTCAACCTGATGTATATGTAAATGGGTTAGAGAAAGGGGGCCAATCTAATGTGCAATATTCAGGTATTTTGAAGGGAGAAGGTGTTTTCTGCTTATTATGAAGTTAAATCCTCTTTCCGTCAGTATCTCTAGTACATGTGTCCTTGGCTAGTAGTTGTGACAGCACTCATTGAATCTTATTGACTCGTAGGAAACGCCTTCCATGCCTGTGAACAAACCAAAAATCTCTAACATAAAACAATGACCTGAAAGACCATTGATTTACCACGAAGTACTTCGAAGTCTGGTGTCCAAGCTTTGACCAACATGTGAAATTTCAAACTTATAACTCGGTAATTGGTGTCACAGTGGTAACTTTGCCGAACATCCTTCTAGTGCATTATTGCGTTAGGCTATAATTCGTTCTTGAAGGAATATCGGGTATTCACAGAATAACAAAAAAACACCCTCTTTACATAAATATAGCACGTTATCAATGGCACATTTAAATATATTTCTACACATTCACCCTTAGCCCGTTGATTAGACTGAGTATTATCAAAACAATACTGTAATGCGATAACGACGAAATTCTATAAGCATACACAATACGACCTCAAGATTTGTTTGACTGCAGCACATTTAGTTTGAAGTGATGCCAAATGAAATCAATATATCCCAAGTCGAATAAAAGCGTACCGCAATTAAAATCGCAAGCCCCAGCAGCACTATGCACTTCACAATCTTTGAATCTGACCAGCGCACCTTTTAATCACTCTGAAAAGGCAAGCAAGAGGCATGAATGATTGTGTTGTGTATGATTCAGATATCAGTGTTTTGTTCATTTGAAGCCTTACTGGTGAAAGCGTGTTAGTTTTAAGAGGAAATTCGTCCTGTTTTGAAAAAAAGCCGCAAATCGCCATTTTATCCATTCAAGCACTTCATAGGCGCATGGATATGAACGTTTATACAACATTAATACATACAGTTCTTATCATATGGTTAGACAAACATTCTGAAATTAACCAGAAGTATGAATTTTTAATGAAATTTTATGCATTTTGGTGTTCATTGCAGTATTAGTACATTGTTTATGTCGTTGAAATGGCAGAACCGCTTCTGTTAAAAACCAATAATTCAAGATATTTTCGCATTTGGTGTCATTCCTACTTAGAGAATGCGAAGAACACAGAAACGAAAACAAGAATAGGAAAAACCAAGTAAATATAAAATCCGTAAAAGAGATGAAAAAAAGAAAAGATGTTCGAAAAATCTAGAGGAATGGTACGAAAAGGAAAAACTCATGAATGTTGAAGGTCAATAACCATTCTAACGAGCCCATAAGTTAAGACGTATCCAACGTGTCCTTGAAATCAGTTCAATAAACATACAACCATTTCTTTATACTATAAATGACATGAGTAGAATCTGAGCACTTTCATGAACACAATAACAATGTACAGTTTGAACAAATGTGTAGGCTTTATGTAGTATGATTAGGATTCACAAACCATCATCGCCAGCATGTACAAGCTGTTTCTGTGTTCGTTCTTGGAATATCTGAACACTTTTCTAATGCAAATTGTGAACCTGAATAAGCTCAGTCTCCAAACTTTTCATCGTTGCAAAGTTCTATAAACGTATAACTTGCAGTGTAGATCTCCATGTGTTCATGTTTCTCGGGCATATCTACCATGCACACACGCATAAATCAAATGAATACAAAGGGGACTGACTCCCGTCACGCAATATAGTCATTGTTTATCTCTAGCCATACGTTTTAAGTTCATATGGAGTGATTTCTTTCTGATAAATAGCAGCACCTCGGGGTCTAGAAAGCGCTAATGAAATATTCATATGCGATGTTGCTAAATTTATTTTGAAGACCCAGAATGGTGGGATATCAGCGGATCCCTGCTTTTATATGCAATCGTTATAAATGTCCAACAAAAGTACACAATCATAAAGGAAACCGAAACAAAATATTTATAAAGTGCAACGGGGTTCCATCCGTTTTCACATCAACCGTTAAAAGAACTGACGCAGAGGCTTGTATTGTGTCGTGGAAATTGAACGCAGGAATTCTTCAAGGATGACAACTAGCTATTGAATTTCGCATCTGACGTTCGTATGGATTTCTTAGTATCCCGGCGACTTTAGACGGGATCATGAGATAGATTAAAGCGATATGCAAGAGGTGGGAAAAGTTGACAAGGTCTGGCCACTGAAAAGCAACCATATAACTCTACAGGAAAGCATCCCTCGGCACCTAACATTCAGAATCGAGAATACGGTGGATTCTCGGACGTAGCCTTATTATCCCAGTCGCGCTTTTATTGCAGATGTTCATGTGGAGGCTGATGTATTCACACGGCTCTTAGCGCCGGCTTAAGCGGAATTAGATACGGTAGCTCGGGAGCTGTGATGACAGATCAACTCAAACAACTCATCTGATGTTAATGGATGAGCATCGTGAACGCCAGATGGATTAACGTCTCAACATTGGATATCCTGGTAAATGCAAGAATGCCAAGAGAAACTAACTTGTGTTGCCCGACGTCGTACGTCGCTTAAATTTCCCACCAAGACAATGACTCCAACGTGTACATTATGGCACAATAATATAGAACTCGAATTGGCATACGCAATACCTACATCATCTGCATTAGACGGTGATGAGGTGTATATTCACGCAATTCCTCATCTCCGATCCTTAGTATAACACGATAGATGTTTTGTTTGAAAATTGTGTACATAATATTTTTCAAGCATGTGTAAGTGACTGTCATTGTAATCAGAGCAATACCCCTAATACCAAGAGATTCGATTAGTACAAAGTGCCATTAGTGACTGGTATTATCCGCGGCGCTGTTGGTTCAGTCTATTATTAGATGCTTTCATGATATGCGACAAAAGCTGATGACGTTACTGTGTCTTTCATAACTGATACTCATATACTGTGTGAGCAATATTGATGTTTTCATTATTTGAGAGTATGAATCGATTTCTTTCCTGGCCGAAATTATCAACTGTAAGAACAAATCTAATGGAGAGTATAGCAGATCGATGACATATTTTGACCAAAATTAACTTGTCATGCTACCTGACACAGTTATAGGCCTACAGTACGATAGTCCGCTAACATTCGCATTTGTCATAACCATGAGCACATCTAGGTGACACCAGTTGTGTTAAATATTGCGACTGTTGTTTACTGGGATGCTCCTTTAAAAAGACCTTGATTCCGGAAGTACACAAGGTCTCGGATGAATCACATGCAGATATTCGCCCAAACCTGCAGCTGTGGGTATGCTCATTAGTTTCTTACATTTAGGGCATTCGTAGATTTCAGCTACATCATATGTGATGTCTACCAATAGATTGGTGTTATGGAATGCAAATTCTCTTCCCAGGCATGAATTCTTCCAGCTTGAAAATATGCGTAGTCTGGTATATCATCGAGCAAATCCTAGAAAAATCATTGAAATTTCAACCCAACGCCATCACCAACTGGTGGGCCACCTCTAAGTCTATCCGGCATGTACACAAAGCCAAATTTTCAAATAATAGTTGTTCACTCCTGCAACTGTATATACCAGAAATACTGGCAATTCACAGTTTTAAAAACCATTGAAGATATGCTGTCAAATTTATGAGGGACTGTATCCGAAGGATACTGAAATTCCAGTCCTATCATTGAAGCAAACCTCCCTAGAATGAACCACTCATTAATGGATGTCTTAGACACATCATCCCGAGAAAATACAATACGAAATAAAGAGCTATATTTGAAAATTGTACCAAACTTTTGGTCTGGAGCATTCTCTCAATAACGTCTCAAACCAGTTGTCACTTACTTTTTATTGCTTTTTAATGCATCATGTATAGCCATCACCTGGCTGTGGGAATAGGTAAACAATGCATCAGATTTAACTATTCAGTGATATTTGAAACGAAATGTCGAAACTTAATACTACAATGAAACTGTGATCTGACAAAATTTGAAGAGAATTGAGAAGACAATATTCTGCATACAAAATCGTTTGCATGGATTTTAAGCTAATATTAAATTTACCCAGAAAACCTAGCACTGAGCAATCTTCATGCAGAATTCCAACACACTTAAGGGAAGAGGGAAGAGGTGCCGACATACTGACAGAGCCACATGACTTCTCAGTATAGTCTTCCGGTTAACCTATTCTATAGCACACACCAACAATCTAACGATGTGTTGTATCTCAGGCACGCCTCTATTGCAGCTGTTCATGTGGCCACTTGACTGCGCGGCATGACTACGCGGCTCCCAGCACCGGCATAAGCTGTATTAGATACAAATCTAGAGAGCTGTGATGGAAATGCTCTGACAACTCGTATATTGGTAATTGGTGAGCTGTGTTGCTGTGACAACTCGTACACTGGGGATTGGTGAGCTGTATCGTCGTCAGATGAAAATGGCGGCATTTAACACAAAAGACAAGCCTGTAAGGCCCGATGTCGACCCAGCTTCAAGTTCCCACAATGGCAACATATATCAACGACCAAAAGGTCTGTACAGGGAGTGGGCCTCGAGGGCGAAATGCCCACCAGCCGACTCCCGCCATATACAGGTAAAAATTACAACCCATATAAGGAAAGTGGGAAGAGGTGCCGACATACTGACAGAGCCACATGACTTCACAGTATAGTCTTCTGGTTAACCTATTCTAAAGCACACACCAAGAATCTAACGATTCGTGATATGTGTTGTATCCCAGGCACGCCCCTTTTGTACCTGTCCATGTGACAACTTGGATGACATGACCACACGGCCCCTAGCACCGGCATAAGCGGTATTAGATACAGATCTAGAGAGCTATGATGGAAATGCTCTGACATCTAGTATATTGGTAAATGGTGAGCTTTGTCGCTGTGACAACTCGTACACTCGGGATTAGTGAGCTGTATCGTCGTCAGATGTGTCCCCGGACACATTCTGGAGGACCTGGCGTACTGTCTTATCCACAAGATCTTTGGGGTAATCTTTGAGGTTGGTGAATATTTTCTTGATGTGCTCAAGCTCTGTTTGGCGGTCAGTTGAGATGTTTTGGTCTAGGTAGAGCGGAGATGATGCCTGTTTTTACTTCACTCTAACTTGACGTTAACAGAAAGGAAGGCAATCCAATATGCCATATACATGTATTTCGAAGGAGAAAACTGAATCGTGCATGGTATGGATTAATTCCTCTTTCCCTCAGTATATCTAGCACCTATTTCCCCATCTAGAAATGACAGCATTGACCGAATCTTGTTAAATGTCACGAAAGCCCGTTCCTGATTGTGTACTAACCAAATTATCATGTGATTTCTAACATGAAACAATGCCCCGAAAGTTCATGAATTCATAGAGCGTAATATACCAGTATCAGAGTTTTCTGTTTCAAATTGAATTTCTAAACAGATATTAATATAAGTTCAAAATTTTGAACAAATAGAGACATGCTTATTACTGAATACTTGTGTTCATGCTATGACCAACATGCTTCTTAAAATATCCAACGTGTAACTCGAAATTGGGATCACTATGATAAATTTGCCATTCTGAAAATTTGGTCACGATAGGCGCTGACTATAAAACTCCAGTCCAAGGTCATCTAATGCTATCGTTCTGGGCACATGAAACCTGTCAAAGCTTGAAGATGTCAGCTATCAAACATCCTTCCAGTGATATACGGTAACAAGGGTGTTGTTGTGTTCGACTCTAATTCGTCCTTGAGGGGATAGAGTTTATGCGTAGAATAACACAAACACTGTCGTTACATCAAATTTAGGCGGTTAACGATGAGATACTCGTAATTTTTTAAACGCACTCACGGTTACCCATTTGGGTAATCAAATAAATATATCAAGGCGATAACGAGAAAATTCTATAAGCCTACATAATACGTGACTCTAGATGTCTTTAGTTAGTTTAAACCTATTTTATTGTCTCATGTCATGTCATAGATGTCTTTGATTCCAGCACATTGTTTGATCGTGAATTGTTCAATTAAATAATCGACAGTCATCAAACGTGTGGCTTGAGGCTTACTAAGCAGCTGTGGATGAACTGTAATCATTTGTGTTCCGTGTGTCCGGATTCTCATTGAATTCGGTAGTAGATAACAGGGAGGGTTATTATTTCGATTACTTTTATGCATTATGGTCGGCACACATTCCACATTAGACAAAATTGAACGAGTGGGTGTTTTCTTTGTTCATTGTAGTTGTATGGCTTGGACATTTGAAAGAAACTTCCGGGGTTTTCTTAATTGTTTGGAAAGAGAGATAATGCAAAATAAAACAACCAAATGAAAGGAGTTGAAGGATGGCCATCCCTATTTCATGTAAACGTTTTAGTTGAAATCAAGCGATAATACAACTTGGAGACAGTTAGAGAACAGGAAATGAACACAATCGGTATATCTGTCATTGCGCGAGACTTAATCAGCATAGCAATTTGAACAAACGTTTCCGATATGTGATTCATGAACGGAGGATTGACGTAAGAGTCAACAATTTTCATTTTTGCAAGGGATACCTCTAAATATGATATGTTACTTCTGGTTTCATTCAAATCCGATGATATCGCCTAGATTAGCAACTGTATAGGATTTTCCAAAGCCATAAGATCATCTATACATGTTTAACATTTGGTGAATTATAAGGAACTATCCCAGAAAACACGTCAACATGCCATTATTATATTTGCGATTTAACAACTGAATATTTACAGAAGGTTAGCAGATTAATCTGATTCCAACTGGATAATAGGATAACAGTAGAGGACTATGGTACCAAAAGAATTTGGGATAACAATACGGGTCGTTGATATCTTATGTTTCCCATAGATTTGGTTTTTCTTTAATTCAAAAAGTTTTATATGTATGAACACATGCCTCCCATATGCAGTATGTCTGCCGCACAGTCACGGGAATGGAAGGAATTTAATGGATCGAAAGTCGAAGAAAATAAGACATAGATTAAACTGATTAATCTGCAGATGAATTACAGAAAGTGAGGCAAGCCAATGAGCCATGCACCGGTATTTCGAGGGAGAAGGGGTCTCCTGCATAGTGTGGAGTTCTCTCAGTATCTTCTAGTACAGGTTTTCCTGGTTAGTTGGCGTTACAACATTGACCGGATCTTGTTAACCCTCAAGAAACGCCGCTCTTGCATGTACACATGCCAAATTATGTCGTGATCTCTAACATAGAACAATGATCGGAAAAGTCATTTTGATCACTAAATAATAAAGTCTGGTGTCCATGCTATGACCAACTTGTGAAATTTCAAACTTGTAACTCGAGAATTGGGTTTCACAATGGTAACTTTGCCAAACATCCTCCCAGCGCGTTATTGTGTTAGGCTCTAATTCGTTCTCGAAGGAATATGGATTATGTACAGAAGAGCACAAACACTCTCGTTATGTTGATGCAGGCCATTAGCGATGAGACTCTCGGATATATTTCTACACGCTCACCGTTAGCCCGTTGGGTACTCTGAGTATAATCAAATATATACTTCAAGGCGTCAACGAGAAAATTCCATTAATCTTCACATAATATGAGCTCAAGATTTGCTTGATTTCTGCACAGTAAATTTGATCATGAATTGATGGATTGTTCAATTAAATAATCGTCCCGATTCTCACTGCATTCACCAGATTTATTTGCCGATTTTTGTCGAATACTTTTATGCAATATGGTCGGCAGACAATGATGTTTTGTTATTTCGTTGTGACCGTCGGAAGAAACTCCCTACGTTTTGTTTTCTGAATTGTTTGGCACAAGAAGTGATAAAAAAAATGAAATAAATATATGCCAAGTTGAAGAAGGGTCATCCCTATAGTAGCTGATATTCGCCATTTTGTTTTGATCGCTTAGGTAGAAATTAAGCAATGGCACAACTTGGAAATAAGGAGAGTTGGAACACAAGAAATGTTTCAATACATTAAGCAAATCACAGCCGTTGTCGAAAAGATTTCTCGATTGTCTCGAGGCACTAGCATTGGAAGTAGGGATGGTTAATATTCTTAAGTGTTCATCTTGAAGGCATGTATTAAGTTTGTCCTTTTTAAAAGTGAATACAGACACAGACACACAATGATGATAATCGGATGCCCCAGCAGCCTCCTGCACTGCACCCCTACTTTCCGAAAACGCTGACAAGACACGTAGATGATTATGTTGGGCATGATTCAGAGACCATTATGTTGTTAATTTGTATCTTAGTTGGAGACGACTGGACACCTTTATGAGAAAATACGGCTTGTTTTGAAAAATTCGACAAATAATCATGTATAGCCATTTTAACCAGTCAGATACTCCATAATCGCATGAATACGAGCGTGAGAATAGGTATGAAAATAACAAACTCAGTAAATGACAAAGATCAAACACATTAACGTGGTAGAGTTTGAACAGATATGTAGGCTTCACTTAATACGATTAGAATTCACACACATTACTATTCGTCACCGCCAGGATGTTCCGACTATTTTTGTTGTTCTTGAATACAGAACACTTTTTTAAATGCAGTTTTTCTAAATGCAATCTTTTAAAGCTGAATATAAGCTGAAACGCGTTTTCAAACTGCCCATTGTTGAAGTGTTCAACTCATAAAATACGTGTGGCCTGCAGTGCAGATCTCCATCTCATCAGTTTTTTGTACATATTAATGACATACACACGCAAAAATCGAATGAATACAAAAGGGGACTGCCTTCCTTCACGAAATAGGAACACTAATCTCAGCCTAATGTTTTGGCTTTACATGGAGTGATTTTATTTTCTGATAATAGTGACACTTCGGAGTCTAGAAAGCGGAATGTCTGGATTTCTGGTTTATACAAATCACATTATTATCAATGTCTAACCAGAGTCCACTATGTTAAAAGAACTGTCGTCGAAGCGTGTATTGTTTCGTGGAAATTAAATGCAGGAATTCATCATGGACGACGACTTACTACTGAATGTCGGATCTGACGTTTGTATGGATTTCTTATTATCCCGGCGACTTTAGACGTGTGCATTATGGAACAATAATAGAGGACCTACATCATCTGCATCAGACGGCGGTGGGAGGTATATTCACAAAATTCATCCTCTCCGAACCTGTTATATAAAACGATAGCCTGTTTCTAGAATTTCTCACATAATATTTTCCAAGTATATATAAGTGACTGCCAGTGTAATCAGAGCAAATTCCCTGATATCAAAGGAGTCGCTTAGTACAAAGTGCCATTATTATGCGTCATTGTCCGCGGCGCTATCGAATCAGTTTAATATTACTCTCTCATGATACGCGACAAAAGCTGATGGAATGTCTTTCGTAACTGATACTCAAAGTGACAGAGATATTGATCGTTTTCATTTCACATTTTGGTTATTTATTATTTTGTGACTGAAGTATATATCGATTAATGTCATGGCCTAAATTATCAAATCCAATGAAGAGTGTATGACGGATGGATGACAGATTTGGACAAAAACTCCTGTACAATTATCTTGTTGTGATAAATGACACAGTTACCTAGGGCTACAGTCCGATAGTTCACTATTCGCATTGGTCAAACCATGAGTACATAAAGGTGAGCTCTTTTCTGGAATTCTTCTTCAAAAATCTCCTAATTTCACAATAATAGCACACAGAAGCTCTGATGATCCGCATCCAGGTACTTGCTCCAATTCGCAGCTGTTGGGTTGACATTATTTTCTATTTCGAGCTTCGACAGAGTTCAACTGCATCCTATATGGAGTCTGACCACAGATTTGTGTTACCTGCGATGTAACAGGATGAAAATTCTAATCTGAGGCATAATTGTTTCGACACTACATATGAAAGCCTCCTCTGAAACATCATCGGTGATATCCTGAGTGTCAAAGACGATAGAAATTTTAACCGAACGCCATCCCTAACTCTTGGGGTCACTTTATTCCATTTGGCATGTAATCACGTGTACACAGCCAACTCAACCGCCTCCTGGTTCCAAACTTTGTTTAAAAAAATGATAGAATTTGAACCATCTCCTGCAATTGTATATACCATGGTATTCAGAAATATTGCCAACGTTGTTAAATTTATTAGGGACTGCATTCGAAGGTGACTGAGGTCCCAGACCTATCGGTGAAAAACTAAATCATGACTGTCGTTAGATAAATCATCCCGAGAAGATACAATTAGAATTAGGGAGATATGAAGATTGTACTAAGCTTTTCATTTGGGGTATTCCCTCATTGGAATTAAACAGATGCAATGGCAGATTGTCAAAAAATATCAAATCAGCTATGCATCATGTAAAGCAATCACCGGACTGTGGGATTAGTATCAATGATGTATGAGATATATATCAGAATATTTAAATTTCTGATTGTCGAAACAACTAATGATGAAAATACCAACAATCTAGTCTATGTTTTCTGAGATGAATAACATCATTCGAGAATGGTACACAATATTCAACTTCCGGCAATGTACATTTATTCCCCAAAAAAGTTTCAGTGATTAACACAGTTTTAATAACAAATGAAACAGATTTATCACAGCCTCAGTTCGAGTAATCTGATTGTTTTGAATAGCCGAGATAACAATTTAGGAAATCGAAATAAAACATGCCCAAAATTGAACTTTAGAACACAGAGAACTGAACATCTAATGCAATAAATCGACAAAAATATCAAGAGCAAAATGTTTAAAAATTCTGAAATGAAGGTCTTGCAATATGCCAATGATACCACTTTGCTACAGGATGGTTTGGAGGAGTTGTTGCGGTCGGCAATGGGTCTCTTGGGGGGCTTTTCTTCTTGCTCTAGACTGAGATCATATGTAGATAATTCAATGGCCCACTGGATCGGCAGGTAAAAAGTCAGTACTGCTAAACTATGTCCCCAGTATCGGATAAACTGGGATTCCGACTACTGGAAATATACTGTACCGCAAACCTGGAAGAAATGTCGAATCGAAACTATCAGTAAAAGCTTGGTAATATACACAGGCCCGCAAAACCAG